>OMNV01003193.1:168970-196742 GCA_900303265.1 Brotula barbata
TTATTTTAAAATTTCTTAAATTATATATGCAGTATATTCTTTATGTCTGTATTTTATGCACAGAAAATAATAAGATATAACAGGAATAACATTTAATAAAAGGTTCTTTTGATAAACCTATCAACAAAAGTATTTTTTTTCCTTTTTTTTTTTTTAATCAATATCTGCTTCTCTAATTTTCTTGGTCCAGTCATGTTGCCAGCCCACCTCCCAGGAAGTGGTGCCCATCGTCTACATGGATGAGATCGGCACCTTTGTCATTTCCTCGGTGCAGCTGAGCCGTAACTGTGGCTGTGGACCTGGAAACCTCCAGCTGCCTGGTGTTGAGTAAACACAGTCTTGCGTAACTGCCTGGGGCACATGGCACACACAATAGTGAGCAATGACGTCATATTACGCATAACATGCAAAACAAAAAGCTGCATGTTAATGCACAATGGGAAATTCAGAAATATACATGTTGTTCTATCCTCTACCATCACCACTTAAATGCTTTCAGTTCCTGTTTCTATCTGGGAGAACATCAACTATATGTTTTACTTTGTAATTTCGTTTTTTTTTTCAATTGGTAAGATGAATAATCAGGAAATTTCCTGTCTGCGAACTAGGGTTTTCTCAGTACTGGGAGCTGGAAATAGTCGAATGAAGAGGAGTTGACACAGCAGTTGATACATGTAGTCAGCCTAGCTTTAAATAAATCGCATGGCTGCACTGACTTATTTGAATGGACCTAACGCTATGGAGTGTTCCCTCCAAAAAATGTTTGGCTGCCCAGAGCTAAATCCTTTCCACAGGTCAGTTGGCTTTGCTCTGATTTGTGACACAGCTACCTCCTCTGTTAGATAGATGTTTATTTCATTTTACATTCAATCAAAATAGATATTTTCCTTTAAGGTAGAGCCAGATGCTTTGACTTTTCCCGGGCCCTGGCATTATTTCTCTCTGCGGTGTGCATTTTGGCAAATTGTTGGCCAGGTTCCATTTTCAGGTTTCAGCCGGTGCAAAGGGGCAAAGGGGAGTGGTCAATCATTAAAACATTTTCAAGCTTTTCAAGTAAAATAGAGCAATAGTTAGAATGTATGAGAAATGCAAATTCCATACTTTAACTTCATTACATTTTAGTGCCGTGTTAAGCCTATGTTACAAAAATTTCGGAAAACAAGCATTCTATATATATAAGTATCCTAAAAGTAGAATAAAAAAAATAAAAAAACCTCACAGCCAAAGCACAATCCAAACTAAATTGTGATTTAAATGAGGAATGTTTGTTTTTTTTATTCCTTTTTATTCCTCTATAAATTCTTTTCTCATACAAAAATAGCAAATTACAGAACTTATGAATAGTTTTGCATGTTGTGTTATAAGGATAAAAAAACATCAAAAGGCAAATTTGAGGACAAGGTCATTATTAATATAATATAAGAAATCTTTCAAAAAATTACTGAAGTGAAGCAGCCGACTAATCAAGGCACAGACGAGATAATTCAGTTTTTTTAGAGGATTTTAATTCTTTTTTGTCACATATTAACACATAAAGCACATTTTGATCTATTATATGACAATTTTATTCTAATTGTGTATGTGTGACCTCTGAGTGTGTGTTTTGTTATCTTGCATCTGTTTCCTAAAAATACACGACTTTCCACTAACACCAAACATATTTTGTTACTTTTGTTACTATACAATGTTACCTCACTGTTCACTTTTCAAATATTTTTCATGACTGCTATTTATCTTAAGTGGTGTGTTAAACACTATAACTCACCACCAGTTAAGCAACACCAAATGTAAGATGTTTTACGTCTGTGTGATTTGTGTAGATTTCTTGATTCCTTTTTGCTGTTTTGGAATAAAGGATTGAAATAAATTTGCTCTCATTTGCAATTATTGCACATGACAAAGATCAATAGGAGGTTTTACTGCGTATTATTTATGCAATGGTGATCTCATTGTATGACAGAATACAATATTTCATGCATGTCAGTCACTAAGCTCTGGAGGGAGGAAAATAGCACAGGGAGAAACGTTGGCAGAAATCCTGGCACCACTCGGGGGAAGTGTATCATATTGCGCACTTCAGAGACCGTCTCCAACATTTTCAGCAGCTCTGCATGCAATTGTACACAGAAATCTCTTATTGACTCCAGTTGTTACTTATTAACCTATCATACTTCAGTCCTGCCAGTTAGATATTCCTTGAAAAACTGCAGGGGAAGACAACAAGAGCTGGAGCTATAATTCACCTCTGTCCTTTTTCAGTTCAGTCCTTTTTTGGATTGTTTTTTTTTTCCTTATTGGACATGATGTGCAGATATTTCACTGTGTGGGTGTCCTGCAGCATACTGTCCTCACTTCTCCGGGCTGTGTGGGCTGTTGACTGTTCAGAGAGGGAAACTTTGCTGAGAAAGATCCCCAACATGATTGCACAACCAACAGACTGCTTAATCGACTGCACGGGGCTGACGTATATGAAAAAAATCCAGCTTCAGGATAACCATAATATACGCTTCCAATATTCTGCAGAAGGTAAGAGAGGCATTTTTAGCGCTTGGAGGACGGTTGTGTTGTGTTGTTCTGTAATAGAATAATCAAAACTGATACTGGCACTACAAGTATTACCAGCAGTAAATGTTGCTTCATGACTCCCTGATGGATTTAAACCTGACTTTTGATTTGTGGCGTGTTTTACAGCAGAAGTTGGGAAGCACTGCTGGTCTACAAATCTACAATGCACCATTGGAGAGAGGTTTCATCATGCTTTTGTGGTGTTGCCTGTGGATGTGTCTGTCCAAGGACACGAACAGCTGGAGCTAAAATTCACTGCCCCCACTACTGGCACGTTGGATATACACAACAGTCCCTCCACACTTGCAGATAACTGTGGCCGTCGCTATGATGTCACACACCACTTCAATGGACAGGACACGGACACCTCGTTCTGCGTACAGATTCTCACCCAGGAAGGCCTCCTGGGAGACAGATTGCTCAAATGTCCACCCTTCCTGGTGACCTTCTGGCATAGACCTTCCCAGCTAGAAAGTGGGGGGTAGAAACTAAAGAGGAAGACTCAACATAAAAATACTCTTTGGGGGTAAGCATGATTTAATATGATATACTGAGGCTGTTTTCATAGCATCTGAATGGTTAAATCATACTTGTTTTATTTCCATATTCACAATTATTGACCACACATATTTTACTGTGGAATGAATGTAGGATGAAAAAGGATAAGCTATGTAAGTTATTAAAATGGAAATTTAGGTGTATTATGGAACAATGTTAAGTCTGAGTTATGCTCTATAACTTGTTGAGCGATCATGTACCTTAATATCGTCATTATATCCGCACAAAGAATTTGTATTCATGTAAGCTATGTACTTATAGAGGCACTCAAATGTAGTAGCTCTTATATTACGACTTAATGGACAGTGCATATATGTCATAAGTCTGAACTGACTGGACTGAATTTTAGATTATTACAGAAAAACTATACTCCAATGTTTGGAAAGGCCTCTTTGAAGGGGACACGCATTCACTCATTCATTTTCTATACGGGCTTATCCATGTCTACGTACGGGGTTTTGATTTTTGTTCAAATTCAGAATGTGTTGAAGTTGCATTAACATTCATGCTTACTGAGATGCATCCATCAAGCCAATTTATTTTTCTAATTTATCTGCAACATGTTTATATCAGCATGTAACACTTTTGAATTTTAAAGAATTGCAGAATTCAAGAATTGCAAATGTTTCAAAAGTGTTGACAAAACCAAAAAATGTACAATATATCCTGTTGTGCACTATATATACACAGTATATATATATAGTATATCATGGATACTATATATGCAGTATATATAAAATCCAGTATGATACCGATACTAACATTTCAACATTAATTCCCACTTACTGTTTGTTTACTTACTGTGTGTTTTATCTGTGATGGTCCTTGATAAATAATGTATCTGAGCAGATGTCAGAGAGGTGTCCATCTTTTTCATGGTCTAAGTACACAAGGTGTAATGCTGCATTTGAGTGCTCATTTGAAGGGGGTGTACATAGTAAATGATAAAGCAGTGGATGCAGCACGACTTCAGTGTATTCTCCCAGCTGAAAAAGGTGAAGAGGCTGTGTTATACATCACAACCAGTAAACTCATCTCCATGTTGTAAACTTGGTCTTTCCAAATTTCCTACACCATTTGAACACAGCCTTGGGTATAACTGGTGCACCGCTGGATCTATCCAGCTGCAACAAGAGTGATGGTGACAGTTCTCTGTCACGTTAAGAATGTAAATATGACCAGTTTTAGTTATTGTTTATCTGTTTTGACACTATTACAACATTTTATTTGCTGCATCAGTCACTTGTTTTGTACTAAATGATAAATAAACTTCGTCACAGGTTTAATATGATAGAGCATCTCTTTATTCAAATCATACCTTTATTTAAACATGTTGGTATAAGTAGTCTGGTTGCTCTATTCTATTCTATTCTATTCTACTCTACTCTACTCTATTCTACTCTATTCTATTCTATTTGATTTTATTCTATTCTATTCTACTCTACTCTACTCTACTCTACTCTGCTCTGCTCTGCTCTATTCTATTCTTTTCTATTCTAGTCTGGTCACAGTAAACTTTAGTGCCACCTATTGGTTACAAATGATCCAATCTGATTATAGTTGCATACCAGTGTCTTAAATACCTACTTAAATACCTTGTTTGAACAACATATAGGTATGTAACATATGTCATAAACCTCTGTGTTGGAAATCTTGGGTTTACTATATGGAATGAATGAATGAATTCATTTATTTCAAACATGAGAATGACAGTGATTGTGGGAAGGAGAAGGAGGACAATTGAATTAAATAGAAGAGAATGAGAACAGAAAACTAGAAATGCCTTTATGAAGAAAATGATACTGAGAAATCAAATTAAACTTTCTTTTAAAACACTCAAGTCATAATATGACAAAAACTGTCCTAAAAAAACAATGCAATGAGAATCACCTACTGGCTAATAGAAAAAATTACATGATATAAAAACTTAACGTGGTTTTCATATTTTTTACAAAATGCTGGTTGAAAGATAATCTAAATTGCTACCATTGACCTTCATGCTAATTTGGGTTCTGCTTCATTCTCTCCATTTAAAAAAAAAGTGTTGGGTGTGTGTTTGGTCTTGTTATGTCCATGACCAATAAATAAATATAATAATTATTGTTACATTATTTTCTGGGTTCTTCAGTATCACTGTCATGTTATTTTGTCCAAATTAGAGAGCCGATTGAGTTTGCTTAAACACGTGTCCCATAACTTCATACGTGCATATATGACTGGATGAGTGGACATTTGTACATGTTTGAATTAAAACACACATTCACAGAATACTGCATGATTCAATTTTGTCTTAAGACTCCACCATTCTCCTTTTTCTCCTGGTATAACAATCTTGCAGTCTCAGGGTCATGCAGCTGTCGTGAGCCTCCATCCTGCTTAAATAGAAAGAAAGTGGTGCTGGTGTGCTTTGTTGGCAGGCAGCCATGCTCAGCATAACAGCCCAGGGTGGGTGTCCAATAACAGGCTGCTCACTCCACAGCTGAGTCACAGCCTGGGCTCATACGTGCCCATGTACCCATGTTTACAGCACAGCAACACTGCCATATTGATCCTGATGAGGCATCTGATCCGTCACTCGGTGGATAAAGTGCGTGATCCCTCAGATTTCAACCTCACCAACACTCTCTGTCTCTGTCATGTTGAATTTGACCTTAGCTGGCCGCATTTTGCAGATCATAGTGACAGTAAATGTTCTTTGGTTACATCTTCAATTTCTCTTATTCTGTCTTGGCTTCTGTGAAAGGCTCCTAAAAATGTGTGTGCTTGGTTTAAGGGTCTCCGATTTATTGTGTGAAGGGTTTTTACTGGAGTCAGCACAGGCTGAAGTCGTTAAATTAGCGTTAGGAGTTTTAATTTGTCTTTAATTGACTGGATAGCTTGGTGAAAGTGTTCCTGATAATATGAATTTACACTGCCTCTCTATGGCAAACTGTAAGAATGGCATGCGGTGTTAAAAAACCTCTGCAGAGAAAACATCTGCATAGCATGCCAGAGAATAAAATTCTCATTGCAAATAGAGTTTCACTGGAATGAATAGCATTACTGAGATCTGTAATCTGTAATCTGTAATCTGTAATTACCATTGGTCAAATCAATAATTAGATTTTTAATAGTAAGAATTGTATTACTCAGATCAATATTAGAGATAAAAAAAAATGACAGATATCTTCATCAGTAATTGTAGTTGTTATCAACAATACTGGGACCATCGAATAATAAATCGGCTTGCCATGACAATTGTCTGAGATTTAACAGTTTCCTGCTGTGTTGGTTATTCCCATGTGTCAGATTGTTGTCTTTCTGTGTCAGCCAGCCCCTGGACTACTGGACCAACACGCTCCTGTTGTTGTTGGTCTTTGTCATTGCTCTGTAGACAAGGGAGATTTTAGTGCCTCCACTGTGGGGAGCCAACAGACACCTGGCTTAAGAGATTTCAGCACAAGAGCAGCAAAAGCATCACATGGCCAAAACAACTCATTCCACGTCCTGCCCAAGATGCATTGCACCCAATATGAAAGTGTGCGACCTGGTCATGGTGCACAGCTGCTTTGTGTGTTGCCAAATAATGAGATTTTAAAAGATTTGGTTTATGGGGCGAGAAGAAATAAATATTTATTTGAATCGTTAATAATGCAATTTCTCAGCAACGTTGCTATAACTCTAATGTGTCTACTAAAAATATAACATATTCTACCACTAAAACATAAAAACATCACTGTCTTCTGCTGCTTGCACGTCAGTTGTAAACAAAGCTAGCTGTGTAATCAATCAATAAATAGAAGGGGGGCTACTGTTTATGAAAGCAAGAGTGCTATCCGAACAGTTATTTATTAAACTTTTTACCAGTCACCTTGTACTTTGTGGAACCTGTAAAGTGTGCCTGAATCAAATTTCACGCCTGCATAGAGAGAAACCATTCGTAGTTTCATTGCACACTAAGTATAATGACAATAAATATCTTTCTGATTCTAATAGCTAAAATGTATCTAAAAAAAAACAACTTGTACAGATCCAGATCCAGTCCTAATGAAACAATGCGTGGAACAACAATTTTATGGAGACTAATGCAACACTTTTACACTTCTGGTTGCATTTTAAAACGTAGCTGTTGTGCATTCAACTTTTCTTCGGGACATACAGGCTTTGCGCTGAAAAACACATCCAAAATAGAACACCTATGACTGTACCAAGTCACGCAGGGGTACTGCTGTAAAGTTTCTCGAAGTAGTAGTAACCCCAGCGAACTAGTAACTATATTTTCCACACATTTACACTTTCTAGTCCAACATAAACATTTTGTGGATGTTCGCCGCGTTGTTTGTAGTACTGTGGCTGTATAAAACTGTGCTCGGTCCCCGGGTGGCTGAACGGAGTAGAACAATCCAGCAGGCTCAGACAGGAGACCTTAAACACACCCTTAGCAGCCAACTGAAAGCGTCCCGACAGTGACAGCCATTTAATGGAACGTTATCTCCACCGGTAAACAATGTGACGAACCGAGGAGCACCTTGGTGAGGACTGTCAGGAATATTTGACGACCACCTTGGGTTGTTTGAGGCGCACCATGGCATCCCAGCCAAGGTAGGCAGACACGGAGCGCTGCTAGCTGCTAGCAGCGGGGCGCTAGCTTCACTTGGACGGCAGGGGAACTACGATTAACTATCGGAATAACTCGATCACCCTCGGGACAGCTGGTGCTCAGGAGTAGGAGTTTTTGTTGGAAACTTTGCGAAAGTTTTAGCTTGACGGTATTCGTGATTTAATACTTTTCTGTTGTCCAAACAGCGTCATAGACGTGCTGGGATTTAGCTCGATAAGCAGTTCGACGAAGCGGTGGAATCAGCTGGAATAAGCCGTAGCTGCGAGACCACACCGAGGGTTTTTAACCAGCTGTTCGGACATTTCCATAGCATTATGATGTGATTTGTTAGCCATTTCGCGCAAATAATTAGTCTTTTTTCATCGAAGTAATCCTTCCATGTTGACAAACTGGCATTTAAAGTTGAAAACAGCTGAAGTCGGTCTGTTGATGAGGTATACCGCGGAGCGTCGATAGAAATGTCAATTAACTTCGTAGTTCCTTGCCTTAATATGCCAAAAACGATGCAGTGTATTATCAGTATGGATAATTTTGCAGTAGTTTTGCTTGTGTGCAACTTTTTGTCGTGAATTCTGCAGAAAAACATCCAACGTGCTATTAGCTCAGAAGTGGTTCTCAAACTGAGGTGTGCCTGTCCTTCAATGGTGTGCCAAATGATAGGACATTTCTGCACGAAATCAAAACAATAAAATATTTCTCATTACGTATATCAAGAGCTAATTGTAAAACTTAAATCAAGAAAGATTTTTTTGGCTTACCGTCCAACTTTGACCAATCTGATGCACTTGTGAATTCTATAAGTGAACACTTAACTGTAGCATAGCACAACACAATACTAAGGTTTTTCACGAGTGTGGTCATTGTACTGAGACCTGCAGCATGTCAGTCCATTCACACACACTCACACATATTGTAATATTAGATGATCGGTCGAGAGATGTCTGTCTATTATCCTTTTCAAGTTGCATTATCTTAAAAATGAAATAACCATTAAAGCACGGCAAATCAGTAAGGAAGCAAGAAAGAGCTCAGATAAACCAATCAGGAAAACGTATCAGTGTTGCCTTGACATGAAGTGGAGCTTTGGGGGAGGTGCACGGCAATAAAAACTTATTCTGAGTCTTAATTACAACACACATGCATGTTTGAGGTTTTTCTGTGATTTTTGCTTTAAGTGTGAGTTGTTAAGGCCTTAGTATGCTTTTCCTGATGCAGCCTGTCTTGACTCTGACACAAGGCAAACTTCTTAATACCATCTTTAAACGCCAACGCAGGAGTGTGGAGTGAAAAGCATACCTTCAAAGAGGGGAGGGGATATTGTGTCCATGTTATCTAATAGCTATTGATCATATACAGTAAATGTTAGAAATGGCACTAACTCCCACTTTAGGAGGGGAGAAAAGTTGATCACTATTAATTTCATTGAGAGTATGTGTCTCATTTAATAACGTCCGTGTATTCCCTCGCAATCGTGATTAAAAAAAAAAAAAAAAATAGTCATGATTATTGTGTTAATCCTTATAAATCGAGTTGATTTGACAGCCTTCGTTCAATTAAACAAGCACTGACTGCATTTCACACATACTGTATATTATTTCCTGACTTTGTCTATCGAATTGCACAACTTTGAAGTTGACGTATTTATTTTGTTTGTCATGGTTAAAAACACATGGTAGTCATGGCAAAACTTTTGAAACTCAGACTTTCCAGACACTCTGGGCTTCATCCTCTGAGGGGAATACTAATGACACCTGGTGAAAATAATATAGCGGCCAAATTGTAAATGGCAATGCACTCAACTTATAGCCCAACATTTCTTATACATAGTGACAAAGTCTACTAACTGGATGGCCAATTAGGCTCTTCCTGAAAAGATACAATACTGTAATGTTACAGATAGAATTTTGAAACTGGGTAAACAATACGCCAAATGTTTAAATGTCTGTGGGCTAAAATTTCAGGAAAACGGCGAGAAATGATCTCTTGATTGTACAAAATGTGAAACCATGTTTGTCATTGATCCTGTGATCCTCTGAAAATAATAACACGCCTCGAATAGAGTGCCTGTGGAAACCGACTCCATATTTGACAGATGTCTCCGTTTCTTCTAACGTGACATCACTAATGTGCTAATGCTCTTCGTCCTCAAATTATGTATTTTGCTCCCTTCTGACATATAGAAGGTGGGTAGCCATTCATCTTTTGTCCAATCAACAGTATCCAACAGCCCCAACCTAAATATTCATGTGTCCTCGTCCAAAATCATAATTAAGACAGTAGAATATAAGCAAGGTGCAAGAGGACAAAGATTAGCAATAAGATGATGGTTTTTTTTTGCTACAAATATAAGGGAATAAGAGATAATGTCAATTTGGATGCATGAATTAAGCTTCAAGGTAGAGAAATAGTGTTAACGAGACAATTATATTAACTACCCGTATTGCTACATGGAAAAAATGGTTCTGTCACCAATGGAGGTGTGTCTGGAACAGGATTTGCAGCATAGCATTCAATTTGCAGCTTCAAAATTTCCGCTCTTATGCTACCGAGAAATTTTTTATCATCAAACTTTTGCATATATTTTTATTGCATATTATGGTCAGCAGAGATTGCAAAGTTAATCATTTCTTGGAGTGCTGGTGCCGTGTCACCCGTACATTGTGTGTTTTTACATGCAAGTCCCTGTAGCTCCCATATGATCTCTAGCAAAGCCTTTGTTCTGTGTTTGTTTAAGAAGCCTTGAGAGTAAGTTTAATTTACAGTCTGTGCTGTTTTACCACCGAGTGTTATTGATACAGGTCCTGTGACGGGGCAGTGAATCTGTACCTAATGAGTAAGTGCTCATCTGTTTGGCAAAGACCCAGATCTAGGCTGTGCCACTTGTTGCCATGGATGCCTCCCATTGGGGCAGCCGTCAAGTGAAGATGATTAAGACTATATTTTTGGAAGACAACTAAAATTCCAAAATAAAGCCTATATATGGGTTCAGTGCACTTTAGTATATTGAAAATAATTTGGTCTTCCCTTGTGGCTTCTGTTGTGCCTCTTTATTGTCATTTACAATAGTAAACACACATTTAGTTTGTATTTGAGTAACATAAGGTAATCATAATCATCAGTTTGATGTCTTAGTGGGTTTCATGTCCTCTATGGGGACTAGAGACAACAGATGTGATGAAATCCTCATGGAGTCTGCCAGTCTAATTATACTTGTCTGTAGACATGATGGGCACCATTGTCTCCCATTAGACCTGCCTGCTCTGTGCCTCTGGTGAATAAATCTCTAATAAGATGACATAAATCTGAATTAAACTTGATTTTTTTTTTTTTAAATCAAAACCATTCACCACGAAGGTCATTTGCATTGATTATCGGGTGGTTATTAATAGAGGCAAAACCACCTCAAATCTCAAAGCGATTTAAGCAGATTGCAGTGTCACTTGGTTATTGTGAGAGTACGGTCGACTGCAATGTAACCATGTACTTTTCTACTAACCAGCTGAGTAAGCAAGTTTAGTTTGATCATTTAATCAAAATTGTGTCCATGTAGTCTTCACTTATTGTGCATGATCTCTGTAATATTTCACAGCATGTACAATGAGGACAGGAACCTTCTTCGCCTCAGAGCCTGGGAACAGAGGGTCCAAGAGACCAGCCAAGCCAAAGAACTCAACCCTGAGAATGTGCCACTCTTTGGGGAACCCTTTAAAGTGAGGACTCATTCAAGTAAAACGTATTCAAGTGATGACCTTTAAGCAGGAGAGATTATCTCTTGATTAGTATGCTTCAACTTAAACAACTTGCTGGGTGTTTGTAGATAATCAGCCAGGGAAAAGGTTGTCATTGATATCAAGAAACGATCTCTAACATCTGTCCTAGAATGGAAAAGAGCAACAGAAGGAAATAGCATTGAGGGTTTGCTGCTCGCGTGGGTTAAAGTGAAACTAAGGGGATGTAATTATAAGCTGCTGTGTGTTCTTTTGTCTGTGAAACATGAGAAAGAGCCATGTGTTGGGGATAGGTTTGGTTAACCATAATTATGTTTGAAAGAAGCATTCTTACATAGAGATTTCAGTCCCCAGATTTGACTTGTTTTTTCCTCGTCTCCATAACACCTTACAATGTTGCTGTTTATCTTTTTTTTTTTTTTAGACGAACAAAGGGGATGAGCTCTCCACTCGAATCCAAACAATGCTCGGCAGTTTTGAAGACGTGAGCTGTGCCATAGAGCCTGTGCCGATTTCCACTTATGCAAACTTCTCGCAATCTGATCAGGGCCAACATAACGCAGGCAAATCAAACAAGCCTCCATTCCTTAGTCATGTCCAGTATGTGTCCACTCAGAGCCAAAATGCCCCTCCTAGTAACAGTTACCTCTCTCTGGGCACAGGAAAGTCCAATGTGTCTGCTTCCCCGAACCACCAACGACCTCCCTCCGCTTATGCAGTTTCTTCCCTGAACCACAGTCAGGCAGGCCAGCTCAGCCACTCAGTACATCAGCAGTTAAAGAGTGTCAGCCTTAACCTGGATACTCAGTCTCCCAAGCCCCTAACCTCCCTACATTCCAGTGACTGCACTGAATCCAAAGACATGGACACTAAGGACACATGTGACAGGCACTGGCATCCAGGGTCCTTAGATCATCCCTCTGAGTATGCCAGTACAATGGATGTTTCCTCGTCGGACCTCAAGCAGTCACCTAAAGACGCGTCTCTTCCCCAGGCCAGCAAGGGTAGCGCACTACCCTCCCAGACTTTCCCTCCTCTCCTGTACTCCAAGATCCCAAACGCAGTGATGACCCAGAAGCCCACAGCCTATGTACGACCCATGGATGGTCAGGACCAGGCGGTCAACGAGTCACCCAATCTTAAGCCATCACCAGAGCCATATGAACCTCTACCGGAGTTGATCACGAGCAAACCTGATCTTGCCAAAATGAAGACACTGCCGCAATTTTTGGAGGTGAGCGTATTCAGATGTCGATAGCTGCCGTTGTGGTCATACCATGTTATAGTGTACTGTGGATCATAATATAACTAGAGGGCATCAACAAATAGTAACCAGATACAGTAATAAACAATAGATTGAACAATTATCACATATTCACACTTGTATTTACATTGTTTTAACTAGAGAACACAAAATACAGAGCCCAGCTAAGAATAATTTTAGGCTTCCTTGTCTCACTCTCCTGGTCTGCAGGTCCCACAACGTACACAGTTGATGCTGATAGCAGAGATTTGATTTGTAAGGCTACGAGATGTCACTTTTTTGACATTAGCATGCCACATGTACCACTTTTTTTTTTTTTAATTAATCATCTTATGTCCTTTACATTTAGACAACATGTGTGAGAATCCCTCTGCAGAAATTATTGGTCCTAAAAAGTATTTGTGAAAATGAAATTGAAGCTTGGTTTAAGGGCTGATGGATACAAATAGAGGGAGTGGGTAGGTGTTGCAGAAGTTCACATGGGTGCAGCACAGATACAAGAAGGAGTGGGAGGCCCACAAAGATCTACATTAAATTTGGGTTCTTGTTGGATTTGTTTTAATGAACCCCTTTTTGCGGGTCGTCCGGGCCTTTATTTGGATATGAATGCCCAAATGCTTTTATTGTCTTGGATGACAAAATTCCATGGCACCTGACTTGACTCTGTTTTGCTCAAAAGCTTGTGTGTTGACCGCTGTTGATGTTCGATGAGTATTAAAACACGGGACAAATGTGTTCAATAAGTGACCCAGCATTTTACTAAATACTGGACGATCTTGGTTGTGACAGACCAACTGTTTCCCTCTAGAAATCCTATCTGTCATTGATTAATCTGTATCCCAACACATAATACCAGATCACCTGCTCATGAAATATTTTTATAGTTCTCTCGTCTGGAACCTTTTGGTTATAATTAAAAACTGTGTTTGAAAAAAGGAAGGCGTGGCCACAGAAAATGCAAATTGTGAACAGAACATGCAAAAACATGTCTGACTTTGGTCTTTGTGTAGTTTTGCACCAGTTAAATGGTCATATGCTTGAAAAGGAGAAATGAGCACTTGTGATTTATGACATCTGTCCCACACCATATCGGAGGACCTGAGAGTGCTGTTGGCTGAATGTGGGGTGTAAAATTGGCTGAACTCCAACAAACTCATGGAATATAAACACACATAACCCTTGCACCTACAGTAACCTATACCTCCTCTTAGCCTCTTGCAGTAACACGGCCCTGCTGAATAGACTTGAGGTTTTCACCAATGAGTCTAATTTGATACAGGATAGCTGGGTGGTGAGTCACTCTTTCTCTCTCCTTACCAACCTGCTTGCCAGAGGAGCAGCATGTTTGCATCCAGCCTTATGTGCTCTGTTCAGAAGCCGCTTATTAGCCGTGTAATTAATTCATTAAGAGTGTAGATTTTAAGTTACATATACAAGTAACATTTGTTTCTACCCTATCATTATTAATGTTTGAGTACTCGTATAATAGTAATCCCAAATAAAGGCGTGTGCAAGTTCAATGAGTAAATGGTAACAGAGTATAGAGAATTGTGAGGCCAAATAGGTTTGGTGGGAATCGGGTGTTGAAAGTTTTTGTGTTAGGTAGTCAGAGTTTATCATATGGGAGAGTGAGTTTCAGAGTTGAGGCGCAGGAGTGGTGGAGGCTCCGTCTCCCCCGGGCTTGGTGTGTATTCCTCGATGTCATTTAATACAATGTGCAACATTGCAATATGACATTTTGAGCATGAAGCGTTCCATTTCCATACACAAGGCAGATCACAGAGATCAAAGTCTTGCCACGGAACCCCTGAGTGCCATTGTCAGTATTGTGTGTGTGTGTGTATTGGGCTGTGATGATATGGTCAAAATTTATTGTGGTATTCTTCCTCTATTTTTCACAATATTGACAGTGTTTTTAGTTTTTATTTTTCAATACCAATGCCATGAAAAAATGCAATACTAAGATAGGTTCTCTATTTAGCTTTTGAACTTAACAGCCAAAATATACTGAATAAAGACGAGGCTCAATCAAAAATCTGTTTTAAATTTCACAATTTTTATCCTGTGCATGAACACACTGAACCATGGACATGGAAGCTGGACTTAATGTGGCCCGTCTTTTCATGTATTCAGTTTACAAAAATGTTCCATAAGGCTACTGGAAAATCTCTGCTTCTAAGTGGAGCCCCAGGCGAAACACACAGCAGGTAAACTAGAAAAGAGTGAAACACGTGCAGCTTGTAAACTGGGACGTCTGCTCACTCTTCTTTCCTTTGATGCAGGAAGTTCTTTCCGTCCCAGGATCAAACCAAAAGCAGGCTCTATTAGATTGATACTGCCTGAAGTTTACTCGTGCAGGGCAGAAAATCTACTTGCAAATGATAAATCAATAGCAGTATGCCTTAGATTCCAGTACACCGACTAGCCCTGACCTCAGCTGCCTCCAAGAACTGCAAGCCGTGGACCCAACAGAAGAATAAACGAGCTTTGTCACCAAGTTGCATAATATGCTTGCCCTGGGGGCCGATTTTCCCCTGTTTTATCTGAAAGAGCATCAAGTCAGGGATAAAAAAAAGTTTCAATAAGAAGCTGTTGTCCAACCATCTTTATTTATTTGATATAGTCTTAATCTAACCATCTCTCACAAACTGAGGATTTCTCATTTGTGTCAAACAAAAACTTCCACAAACAACAACTCCATCATCACTCATGTTTCGGTTAAGGATGACAGTATTGTCAGTTTTACCATGCGTGCGTATGTGTGTGTGTGTGTTATCTTTGTGGAAAAAGAAAAAAAAGTTTCTTCAAATTTAACATTCCTGCTTCACCTTCACTATTTCAGACAGTGAGTGACTGTTTAATAAATGCAGATTTGATGTTCCCTTACATTTTCCTCTTCCATATTGCGTTGTTACACTGTAAACAATCACTGATTTGTCAAAATCTTTTCACTCTGTCTTTGCATATTTTTTATTGTACTTTTTTCAATAACTGTGTTTCCATTCCACAGACAAGAACAAACGAAGTCCTCTGTGTGGAAGACATCTTGCGGGTAAGAGCAGCTAATTACCTTAAGTTCTAAAATACTTTTACTGATAAAATAGCAATGTATGTAAAGTAGAGTTTAAAAAAAGCTGACTTCATAATTTTTGTTTGCTGGGTGGCACGACAATGTTGAAATCATTCACTGGGAGCTTCGTAAAGGAACGTTGTGTATTGACACTGTGCGACCTTTGTGTGAACGCTCACTTATCTCGCTGTGTAAAAAAAGGTGACTGTGCTCACTTCAGATTTTCTACAGTAGAAAAGTAAACTTGCATTGTTAGTTGCTCAACAACTACCTTTGGCATCAGCTGATATGTGTAACCTCTCTCTCAGCTTTCTTACAACCACCTTTTACACCTAATCAGTCTCTTAATCAGAACTTTTCTATACATTTTCAACTGTTCACTGCTCTTGACTTTCTGCTCAGTCAACAAACCTTATGAGGCGCTGCTGCTGAAACCTTAAGCTTGTCTTGTTGATGCTGTTGGAAACTATGTGAATGTTCAGTGTTTCTGCAGCTTCCCACATACTAGTTTATCTAAATATGTGCACATACAAAGGGCTCATCACATTACTCTTGGATTGTGATATGTACACTGACATACACACAACTCACAGTTCTCTTTTTTTTCTCTGAGCCAGATAGTTGTGTTTAAAATATCCATCCGAAGCATTTGACCCTCTGTGTGCATGTGTGTATTGCTTAATTGATTATTGTCACATGCACAATTACTGCTTTAAGTTCAACTTTTCTCTTGGAACTTGATCAGACTGTTCTTCCAGCGTCCCATGATTTGAGTTAAATGGTTTATTTGGTGTTGATCACTGTGGTAACATGGCCATTTATGAATAAATTGACTTTATAATTGTATAGATATAAATAGATGTTATAGCTCCAGTTGAAATAATTTGGTAATTGATAAGTTCACGGCGGGCCGGCTTAGGTGGTAAGGTGATCACCTCGGCTGTCGGTGTGTGAATGTGTGTATGAATGTGTGTATGAATGTGTGAATGTGAGGCAAACATTGTTAAGTGCTTTGAAATGGAAATGAAATGAACTGCATTTCTATAGGGCTTTTATCCAAACATGTTTTGGACTTTTCCAAACTTCCGCTGGCTGTTTAGATGATCTGAACACAGTAGAATGCCTTTTTTTATGCTTTTGCAGTAGACAAAGTCATAAACTTGATTTAAAGATTAGTGAATGTCCATATTTTCTTCTCATGTCGAGCATGTTTAATGCGGAGCCTTACTGATGTCCAGTGTTTTGACAGCACTAAAGGGGATCAGTGGCCTGACCTACTTCAGGACACATGTAAGGGATAACACATTATCAGCAGGTGACTATTAGGTACGATTATATATTATTATCAGGTATGCTGTGTCTCATCTCACAGCGGCTATCATGCTACAACTAGTCAATGATTGATAATTTCATACAGTGCATACTTTTCAAATGAATTTATCACTGCTTACAAGCTTCCGCTGAAAACTTCAATTAGCATCACTCGTCTGCTTGTCAGTATGACATCAGAATCGTACCTATCAGTGTGTCTGTTTAGAGTTAAATTTGCACGTCTTTCCAGATGTTGACGTTGGCATCTTGTCACTTCAGCTTGAAAATCGGGACACGTCGTTTTGTCAATTAACAACAGGAAGTTTGTGCTTGTGGACTTTGTAGCTGGTTTGAAATGCTGGCGAGTCTTGGCACAGTGATACAAAGTAGTTCAGCTACTGTTGGCGAACATTGGCTATCCAGATCAGTGGTCATTATTAAGAAAATAATTGATTATAGAATGCTGTGAGTGACAAATCAGAATTATGCATTGCAGAGGGCCAAATAATAAGAGCTGATAATCGTCCCACACCTTCACGCCATGTATTCGTACGATAGCAGTACAGTTACAATCCAGTGCTCTCTTGGAAAATATGTCTACCTGTGATGTTTTGTGCTGTTTCATGTTTTATATCGCGTCATCTTGACCAGCTTCTCACCCCACCTAATTTGTCTGGAGTTGATTTTTATCAGGCACCAGAGAGGATGGACTCCTTGAAAACGCACTGGAGACATGAATGTTTTGTCATGTATATGCAGCGGGCCCTGTTTTGGAATTATGAACATATGATAAAACGTGTTCCATTCCCTCACTTCATAGGAAATGATCCACTCATGGCCCCCTCTCCTGACAGCTATTCACACACCTAACAGAGACGAACCCTCCAAGTCCCCTTTCCTGGCTAAGGTGAGGTCTTTGGTGTGACAGTGCTTCGAGAGGTCCTGAGTGTGTAGATCTGTTGATGCTTTGCTGTTTTGTGGTGCATTTATAAATGACTATGTTCCACTTAAAACTTAAAAGAACTTACATGAACAAGAGCACTCAAATATTCTAATTTGATAGATTCTGGATCTCAGATATTCACTCCTCCCCCTTGGGGGAGCCTAAAGATGTTGAGTGTTACCTGTTGAATTTTTCCCTGTGACTACACAGTAAGATTATGCATTTTTGGACAACGACGTCCATTTTTACACTGCCACCCTCAGATCAAAATTCTATGTTTAAATGCATGAAAATGTAGAAATGTAAATCAAGCAAAATAAGTAAAAATGAACCCTTTCTGTCCTAATAGGAAGCAGAGAATGTGTCTTCAAAATGTCCAGGACAAAGTGAGTAATGTGGAAATTAACCAGATTTTTCTGATATTGGCAGTTTTCATGGCTTAAGTTGAAGCTGGTTATGGAACAAAATATCACATTCATTGGCCAATCATTTCCAAACCTCATTTCATCGGCCCCCCTCTGTCTACACTTACAGGGATTTCTCAGAACATCAGGGTAGAAATGGAAAATGACTTCAAAAAGGGCTGATTGTTCCATTTTTAACACAAAATGTCAGCAAGTCACCTTAAATTAGCCTCTGTCGAACAGAGTAAACAGTACAATGGTAAATCAACTCTCGTCTTGATGGTACTTGTTGGAACTAAAATCAGCCATTATTTTTGTTGAGCAGCAGTGATGCATTAGATCTTATATGGTAAAATGGCACATAAGTGTGAGGTTTTATATTTTTCATCATGGTGAATGCACATCCATGGAATATTTGTTTTATGGTTGGACACATTTTTTTCTTTGCAGTTGTCTGCGTAGATCCATCAAATATCAACCAGCAGAGGTCCTCATCGTAAGTGAAATATCTCTCGAAATCCCACAACATTGGTTTCTCACTTTTTAATTCACCACATTGGGAAGTTGTTTTAATTAGAAACTGAGAAACTGCCAAGTTATGAATCACAATATATTTGTTTGTTTGGTGCTAAAACTGGCTGTGTAATATGGTTGTGGTGTGTTTGCTTTGGTGTGTGTGTTCTCGTGTAATAGTTCAGTTGATGTAGCACATTCCAGTGGGGTAGATTCTGCAGGTTCCAGTGACTCAGAAGGTAGCTCAAGATCAGAGTCCGACAGTGAGAACAAGACCGAGGAACCACCCAAGCCGCTTGAGAGCAACTCGGGAAAGACCAAGGTGACGCGATAGAAATCACCGCTTTATCTTCTCTTCACGTACACATGGCGAAAAAAACACGACACACGCCGTCTATGGACTTTCAATTTGCTGTTCATTGTTTTTATTAATCACAACGTTTGTGTTTGCAGCTCGATGTTCCAGCAATGACCCATGGTGACTGGCAGTTGGGAAACTGGATCAGGTCCAACCAACAGAACTCTGAAAATCACAGTGCATCACGTGCATCAGAGAGCCCCAGTCACGAACGGCCACCGCCCACTCTGAGCTCCAAGTGCTCCAGTGTGGAGGTGTTAGATCCAATCAGCGGAAACCTCGCAAAATCACAGCCATGCAATGAAAGCCTTCAGAGGAACTATTCTCTTCAGCTTGGACGCAAATCCCTCTCCACCAATGTGAACAGCCGCACCAGACCCAAGAGGACTTCAGGTAACGGCAACATCTCAAAACCAGCCACGGTGGCTTGCCCAGAGGACTCTCAAGCAAGCTGTAAAGTAAAGTCTGTGGGAGCCACACGAGATAAAGACTCTAGTTTTTCAGACAGACCCAAGGTGAAGACAAAAATAGGGCATTGTAAGAATAGCAAAGATAGAAGTGATTGTAAAACAGGCGGTAAAAGGATTAAACACAACTCACAGGAAGAGCAGAAGGCTACATTTGAGCCCGGGCAGGACGTAACACTAGCTCTTAATGATCGTTGTCTGTCTTGTGGTGTCGGTTCATCATGCCACTGCCCTTTGCCCAATCCCGCTCAGAGGGACCAGCAGGTCCCGGCTCAACCAGTCACAATTAATAGTAGCAAATGCAAAACGGAGACCACCCAGCAAAAGGGCACCAAAAAGGTTCGCAAAGGTTTGCGGCCGGCAGCCCACCAGCATTCAGGGAAACCAGGCAAAACCACCAAGGTCTCCTGTGACCCGCAAAGGCCTCCTACAACCCTGCTAGTGAAGATTAATCTAAGCCTGCTTTCAAGAGTGCCCCAGACCACAAACGGGCCATTGAACAGTGTGAAGAGGCCTGCAGTGCAAGATGGAGGGAGCAGACACGTCTTTGCAACATCCAAACCAAGCAAACCCAGCAAAAAAAGCTTACTTCCAAACGTGAGGATTTTTATATTTTTCCTGTCTGAGGGTGTTTAGTTTAGCATACATGTACACGGTAAAAGTCTGAGTTGCGTAAGAGTCGTGTGATTTGATGTCTTCCAGGTTGATGTAGACCATAAAACTATTCCCAGGAAGAAACAGAAGCTTGAGAAAACATCCAAGAATACATCATTAAGTCAGGCTACTATGGAACCGGAGTAGGTCCCCTCAAGTGGTATTACACTCTAGAATTTTAGTCACTTATTTGACATCTATATTCTGATAACCAGTAAGTAACTTAACCAGCAAACATAACCAACTCGTGCTGCTTCAGCTCCTCTAATCTGATCTGATCTGATCTGTTCACATCCAGAAGCACCAGCCATGCAGCAGAGGAGCGGGAAGGAAAGAGAGCCAGGAAAATTCCTGACTCTGGATCCCAAGGTGCCGTGAATGGATCAAAGTTACACAAATGCTTTTCTGGGGATTCACAGAAATCCAGTAAGGACGCTTTAAAGAACAGAGACACCACGGCAAAACAAAAGAAGAGCCATGGGAAACACACGGAGCATACAAAGGTAACTACCAGGGTGTTACGGCCTTGTTTATTAATGTTGATCACGGGCAATCCTGCAACGATGGGATCGAAAGCATATCCCTCCTTCAAACATAATCTTAGTCTGCGATCTCCGATTCTTTTCACTCCACCATTAGTGTGTAATTAAGTTTCCATAGTTCTATTTGATAAGTCGGTGGAGGTTTAAAAAAAAACAAACCCAAAATGTTACATGTTTACTTAA
Source organism: Brotula barbata (assembly GCA_900303265.1). Taxonomy (NCBI): domain Eukaryota; kingdom Metazoa; phylum Chordata; class Actinopteri; order Ophidiiformes; family Ophidiidae; genus Brotula; species Brotula barbata. The sequence continues at coordinate 190,131 of OMNV01003193.1, forward strand.
ATGTATCAAAATAATTGAATAAGAAATTAAAGAGCTGTGTTAAATTGTAACTGAATCAAATGTAACAGTTATATATGTTATACAAACCATAAGCTAATCAAATGTTGTCTGAATACCAGGAGAAGCCCCCAAAGAGCAGCTTAGCTATGTTATCTTGTCAACCCACCGGGGAAGCGTCGACCAACAGACCCTTGCTCAGATTAGAGGACAGGTAAGCTTCCTTTCTTGGAAACCGGATGTTAAGTTCCAGCCAAACGCCCGATCTTACCAGATTCTGGCCCTAAAATGTGATGTTGAAGACATTCCTGGCTGTGTCCAGACGAGCATGGGTTATTGAAATTTACCAGTGACAAAAATGTAAACAGCAATCAGCTGCTTTTCTTTCTTTCTGGTGCTTTTTTTTTTGTTCCTTCTTCTTCTACCCGTCATCTGGGAATATAACGGGGGTCTCAGTTCATGTAGCAAATTCTACTGCCATCCACTTATCGGATATTCTCTCAACAATGACACTTTTGCATTGCTTAATAAATAAATGTTTTGTCATATCTAATACTGCTTATTTCAACTGTAGGCCGTATCCAGTCAAACATTACATAAAGGAGGCCAAAAGGCTGAAGTACAAAGCAGATGCGGAGGTGGTTTCTCTGTTTTTATTTTGGTTTCAATAATGTTCACTTCAATTCACGAATTCATGCATAATAACCAAACCGTGTTTCTCTCTCTCTCTCTTTCTCTCTCTCTCTCTGTCTGTTTGTAGTCAGATAAACTCAGTAAAGCCTTTAACTACATAGAAGCAGCCATGTACTTTGTTGAAAGCGGCATTGCCATGGAAAAGGATCCTCAGATTTCAGTGTCTTCTTACACCATGTTTGCAGAGACAGTCGAACTGCTCAAGTAAGCAACATATTGACATCACTGCCCGTCTGCACCAGTCATAGTTTTTAGGCCCAGATTGCACGTTTGGCTTTATAGGAATCATTTGCTGAGTTAAACTGTAACTCGGAGGTGTTGGCTGCTTTCCTAAAATCGGGTTTTATTCTTAACTTTCACAGGTTTGTACTGAAACTTAAAAACTCAGTGGACCCCCCTACTCCACCCTCAGACAAAGACTTTAAGTCTTTATGGTAAGATGGTCTGTTTCAGCACACAGGAGGGTCATCCTGTTAATTGATTGGCATGCCCGTTCATTGTCGTTTGTTTTGCGTCTCGTAGTTTGAAGTGCCAGTCGCTCCTGCAGATGGCCATGTTTCGCCACAAACACAAAACTGCTCTCAAGTATTCAAAGACCCTCACGGATCACTTCAGTGTGGGAATGAAGGTATATGTCACTGTTTTGTCAGGTGATGAGGAGCGATACGAAGCACTGAAAAAAAAAAATGGGCTTCTGTTTTATCTTGATAACGAATGTTGTTATTGGTGTCTAGAATTCGGCTCAGGCTGCACAGGATCCCTCCGTCTGCATGTCAAAGTAAGGGCCGCCATCTTGGTTTCATGTTTCTTTGATTTAATGCAGAACTCCTCATTAACCCTCACCTTTCCTGCCTTTTTCAGAAGTGCACACACCCCGTCCCCTGTGTCCAACATGCCCTCACCAGCCAGCACAACCAGCAGCTCGGCTTCCGTCGGCGGCACCGTGACGGTTCCCCAAGCCATTGAGCAAGTGGCCTACTCCTACGTCAACATCACGACTTTGTTCTTGAGCGCTCATGAACTGTGGGAGCAGGCTGAGGAGCTGGCACACAAAGGCAGCGGTAAGAATGGATGGAAAAGTGACGGTGACGTGTGGAAGAATGCGTGACTTGATTTAGACGGGAGATTTATTGCAGAGTGACCAAAGATTGAGGCTCAGTTCAAAATGAAAGAAGAGCTCACGGACAGCTCGTGGCCGTAGTCTTAATATAAAGGGATTAAATTACACTTATTCTCACAGATCACTAAAAGGATGCTATATTTACCATCCACAAGGATTGTATCACTTTGCAGTGAATCTCAAGTTACCCACGTGCATTTGAAATAATGTAATTATTCTTAATTTATCTAAAAGGCTGGCGTGGTCGGCTCAGAGGTTTTAATGATTTAGAACGAAAACCATTAAGATCCCCATAAGGTCAGAAAACAACGAGAGCCTCGAGAGTCCATCTAGACGAGAGGTTGAACTTTCAGCAGTAAAGGAGACGAAATTCAAAAATAGGGAACAGAACAGAAATCCCAAATGAGGAAAATCTTAATCCAGACGGTGTGTGTACTGCTGGCGTTCTGGTCTCCGACGGGGATGTGAACCAATGGGCCAGAAAAAAAGAATAAGCCTGAGCAGTCAGTCACCACTCCATTCGATCAGATAGAATGATGCTCTCAACACGACGAGCACGAAGAAATACAGCATTGTGGGAACAATGAAACTACAAAAAACTAAACTATATAATCTAAATAGTATAATTAAAGTGTTTTATGTATGTTGTCGACATAATTTTTTTCATTCTTACTGTTCCCACACTGCAGCATTATAAGGTTCTGTCTGGCATTTAGGTGGAAAATAATTAAAAAACCTGGTAAAGGATACTTTATGTTGTCACGGTGTTTCTTTGTACATCGTTCAGATGTACATGTATTTCAACACAGGAGATTATCTGGATTATAAATTTGCAAGTCGATTTATTCTGGCATGCAAACATCTGAAGCGGCGACTCTGCTTCCTCAGTCAGCAAACTCTGCTCACACTGCAATAAGCCAACACTCGTGTCTACTCAGAGCAGTGATACTCTTCATGCATACAGCTATTGCAGTAAAATGAAATATTATCTGAGTATTGAGTGCATGTAAAGGTACTGACTCAGTATTTCATTCCAAGCAAAATGACAAAAATCAGTCAACATTTTGTTTTTAATTATCAATACAACAACTGATGTTTCTCCATTTAACAGCGTGTTAAGTCATAACATTTGTGTGTGTTTCCTCAGGGATGCTGTCGGAGCTGGACAGCGTTCTAAGCCCGCTGAGCTTGGCGTCAGACCTGAGCTCCATGGTCCGCTACATGAGGCAGGGGGTCCACTGGTTCCGGCTGGACAGTCAGGGGGGTATGTGACCAACTACTCGCTGCTAGATGAGTGGGAAGCACATCTCACTACCCTTACTTACTTAACCTCAGAGTGATGAAAGAAACAGCAAGTTTGTCTGCGTTGATGTGAGTTTGCAGTTTCCCAGCAAGGGAACAATGCATTTGTACTACATTTCTCCTCTCAAATGTCAATTTTAGTCTCTCAGGCACCACATAAACTATATCTGCATAGTTTATGTGCTGTCGCTAGGTTTAAGGTGCTTTGCTGTTCCTCTACTGAGTGATAATTGGCAGATCAGGGCCTTATTTAGGAGTGAGTTAAACTAAACTGGGATGAGTGCGCATCAAATAGACCCAACACGCTGCTCATCCGTCAGGTAGTGGAGCTGTGATTCACCCGTGCTCCTCGGTCTTACCACCCGGATTAAACCTGAGGTGTCCTTTAACGGTGAGGCAGGCACCAACGACGGTCTTTATTTATTGGCTTTACTATCAACTTTTTTCTATTTTGTCACTAACGTTTCAGAACTGGTAATATATAGTTTTTATTATTATTATTATTTTTCCACATTAAATGTTGACTTGGGCCTGAATGGAAAATATGTAAAACACTGAAAGCACTTTGCCAGAAAGTACCATATGCAGACTCATCAGTTGTGGTATCTATAAGTCTATATTCTTTGCCCTAAAATGCCATAGATTTCTGTTTTTGACAGCCGGTTTCGTTTCACCTCACATCAAAGGAGGTGTTAAGTTCACCTGCGGGGTTCATTCAGTCTGAAAGATAAGTTGGAGCTGGATTCAGGGATTCTGTAACTATTTAAAAGTAGTCTGTTTTTTTTTCTACACTAGTCATAATCATGATCCCCCAGTATGATTCTGTGGTGCCTGTCACTGATTCTAGAATAAAATACGAAGTCATCAAAGGTTCAAACAGCCACTTCTCGAGCAATAATTTACTTCATAAAGCCTAGAGGGGAAAATTGTGCCATACTATGAATGTTTAATAAGAGATTTGTTCGTCCTACAAAAGCCACCGAATGTAGATTGTATAAGAGTATGATTGGGTTTTCTGTCGTTCTTCATGTAAATGTCAGGCTGTGGTTATACTTAGGTGGAATTTTCATCTAGTTAAAGGTCACGCTGATGTCTAAAGCGGTGACGTATTTGCTCCATGATTTGACAAAGTCAATCATAAAGTGTGAACGACGAAGGCAGGGGATGACGACGCGGCGTGGAAGGTGTAGGATGCTGGCTTTCATCAGATGCTGAGAGTTGAATTTTAGGGAAAAGCCATTTCTTAATGCTCAGTGGATTATAGTGGAGTTCAAAGCGTAAACATTACCATTTGTGTACAATCCTCTTCGAAAATCTGTTTGTATCTCGACACCTTTCTCCTTTTCATAACCGAAAATTCAGATTTGGATGGTAGTGCTGTTCATCATCGTTTGTCCAAACCAGGATTCACTTAATTCTGTTAAAGTTGGGCACTTTTTTTTCTTTTTTTTTTTTAAACTTAAATCAAAGGTAAGGTGGCGTCTGTGTACATATTGCAGTTTCTTTACAAGCTGAATATTGTGGCTCATATTGGCCAATTTTGTCACTGAGTTACCTTCAAGTATAGTGAGAATACCACAAGCATTTCAGATGCTAAACTAGAGGTCCCCAATTAGTTTTATTCATCAGTGAGCTTTTCTTGGTCTTGTTTAGTTGCCAAATGTCCACTAAATGGGTAGAACAAATGGCCAAAGTATAGTTTACTAAAAAAAAAATGCACTTTTTGGGTTATTTATAGTTGCTTTCAGTGTTCGATTGAACAGAAGGACATGAGCTTTCTGGTCTTGATTCTTGTTTGTTGCAACTTTGACACCAAGCAATAAAGTTGTGTGACTAATTTTTTGCAGTGCCGACATAAATTAAATAATTATCATTATCAGCTGTCTTAATGTTACAGACGTAAAAAAAAAATAAAAAAATGTACGATGTGAAAAAAGTCGACATCTGCTTAGAACGCGTTCCTTGTTGGATATTTGAAGTTTGAGCTTAAATTTCAGCTGCACATGGCTGACGGGTTTGTTTTTTACTTGATAAAAGGGCTACAAGGAATCTCATAAGTATTCCTGAATTTATTTTCTCACTAAGGAATGAAGTGTTATTTTTTAAAGGAAAGAATTAAGTACACTGCTATCATGGAATTGAGGATTGTTTTTGTGTACAGATCATTATTAGGCCGCTTTATGCGACCTTTAGGCACTGCACATGAGGTGAAAAGGCATGACATTTGGCATTTGATATTCAAAACTCTTTTAACTTCATCTGTTGTGTGCTTTTGTTTGTTGGCTTCATATCCACAAACGATCAGTCTTGGTTTACACCTTGTTCTAATAATTTACTGTGGTAAAATGTGCAGAAAGTTATTTGAAGGAAACATTTTTTTTGCAAAATATGTAAATTTGTGTTGCAATTTACAGAAATGAATAAACACTGGAAATTAATTCATCCTTTATTTTGAAGTTTCTTTTCAATGATAACAGGGATTAAAAAATATATATATGACAGTTAAGGTTGGCAAATGCTGCATCAATTAACTTATACAAGATTACGTAGTTCTCTTTGCCCTCAATGAACAGTTGCTGCACTTGAAATCTTTGTTGCATTATGCGGAAATATAGCATCTTTTTATCGGTGTACTACAATATATACAACATAGTTTGGTTTAATCTTGTAAATCTTCATTCCTCTCCAAAGTTAGGGTTGCTGAAAGCCGGCTGTAACAAAAAAAACAAAAACAAACTTAGCATTTACGCTCGTCTAAAAACCAGAAATGACCAAATCATGACCTGTTGATAGATAACTTACCACATCCACCGTAGGACCCCTTTTCCTTGGCAGGCTCAACATGCTCAGCGTGTATCCTCGTATGTTGAAGACATAATACAGCAATCCAGATATCAGAGTGATGATCACAACGGCTGAAATGATGATGGCTGCTATCGCGCCCCCATCTGTACAAACGGACACAGCGAGCGGACATGTAGGGACTGTGTGTGTGTCGGACTGGTGGAAACATTCATTTTGAGATTATACTTACTGACACTACCTGGACCGTTGGTGGGAGAGATATTACCGCCCTCTTCGGCTTCATAGACTAGTAAAACAGAGAGTGAGGAAGGTTGTTAATCTGGTTATGAAAACCAACACAGCTCAGCAGCCTCACAAAGAGGTTTCGCTTGTCGTGGATGGACAAGCGAAACCTCTTGGGTGGAGTGGGACAGGTGTAGTGTTTTCAGTCTTCACATTGCTCCCTGGCGGATGTAGTGTGCAGAAATCAGCAACAGGGCGTTCTGTCTCTTTTCTGCATTACATGATTCAAACTGTTTGATGTGTTAGATTTTGCTTTCACCAATTCTAGAAGCTGGTTTGTTGATCTTCACTCAGGTGAGAGATTTTGTAATTTTTGCTTCTTTTCTTGGCTGAATTGTGTGGTGTACGCACTTCACTGTTATGACACACAGTTATCAAAACGTTTTTGTGTACTGCACCCAAATTGTAACTCC
>OMNV01003204.1:2682-79288 GCA_900303265.1 Brotula barbata
GGGGGGGTGACTCGGCATTGTGAATTTTAGTTCTGATGTGCACTGTCGTGGTTACAGTTCAACTGTTTTTGTTTACCGAATGTCCTGTACTTTAGGGTTCGGCACGAATATGTGCACTGTTACACCCCTGATATATGTTTTATATAATGATAATATGGCACACAGTCAAATTATACAAACAACTAGCCCCTTATCTTCAACGTGGGCTCCTGAGACTGGATCATGTTTGTAGCATGAATTCATAGGAAAATTACTCTCAGAAGGGGTTTGTTTATTCCATTATTCCACAGTAGAGCGTCTTTGTGTGGACTGCTTTGTCAAACAAGATCTGCAGTTCTACATCAGTCTTTTTTTGTTTGTTGATAGACCCAGTAGAGACACTGTAGGGCAGTGATGGATTTCCAGGTGTATCACACGACTGTAGCGACAATAGGTATATCACGTTGAAGGAAAAAAAACAATGGTGTTACTGGCCTTGTAGCATGCCCCTCTGCTGTGGAAGGGGCCAGAAACAGCTTGTGTATAAAATGTGAACAACTGCATGAGACAGCACAGAGAAATTGCTTTGTGTAACTCCACAGGTACAGGGGGGAAGACTTTTACAAGCATGCTTGTAAATGTAATTCAGGATGTACTACCCCCGCCTGAATATGTCTAGGGTACAAAGTGATGGAAAATTGATATTCATGGTATTATCAAAATGGGGTTGATGTTTTGGGTTCTTTACAGGTCATCATCAGTAATGTCCAAACTTTAGACACCGAAGACTCCATTGGTTCACATTCATTCAGAACGTCTTGGCAGAAACTGCTAATACAGGAGTGAATATCAGCTTATAATTATCAGTTGATCAAAGATTTGAGTCCCTCTCACGTATACAGTGGATATATACTCTCCCCCTGTCTGGAGCCTGCCTCTACCTACAGTATGCTGATGATTGCACAGTTGAAGCCTCTGTTGCGTGCCTGCAGAAAAGCTAAACGGTGGCAGCTCCCTCTGCCAAAAATGGAGGAAAAGGCAATTCCTCCCCGTACTGTGTACCTTTGAAAAAAAAAATCACGGTTGCCTTGCTAATTACTCTTATTTCAAAACCTTGCACCTTTTAAACAGTCCAGGCGGTCTGTCTGCAACTGGCCTCCTACTGCCCCTGCATGACAAACACCCCCCTTTCCACCCACACACCCCAACCCCCCTCTATCCCTCATTTCATCACACCATTTTTCATGCCCTGGTGCTGCATTTTAGGTACCTCTCTCCCTCCGCTCACCAGTAAATTCACTCTCTGGCTGCCAGCTTTCATGTTCGTTTAACTTCGCCCGACTTTGCTTCTTGCTTGAAGAAGGAAAAAGTTTGCTGCTGTTGAAATCTGAAGCCACCAAACCAAAGCCATTTGATTGTGCGTATGTGCTGTGTGTGTTCAGGCGTAAGGGCGTAAATCAATATCATATTGCTTCTTTTATTTTTTAATATTATATACTTGTTCTTTGTTTTAGAAGTGCAAATTGGGTGCCTGTAAATGCAGTCAAATGTGAGAGGGAAGCCCATCTGTCTTCATGCCGCTGGATTGTCGCTTGCTATGCCTCTGTATGCTTCACAACCTCAGTTCCTGTCTGGCAGTTGGATAGTGGTAGAAATTTCCTGTCTGCTGGTCAAACTGAAATTGGTGAATCCAACAATTTTCTATCCACACCTGCTTCACATAGAGATTGGTGAGGGTCGTGAAGTGAACATTTGAAAAACCGTATTTAGATCAGTCATCTTTGTCGGCCCACCTATCCGTTCTGCACGTGTGTTTGCGTGACCGTACTTGCTCACTGCTACTAATTGCAGTAGATGTGCAAACATCCTGTGGCATCCTGTGAATCTCTATAGCGCCGGCAGCTGAAACGTCTCTGTCTCTGCTCTCTCGTGGTGATGTGGTCACTTTAATTTGCTGTCTCCAAGAGACTCCCAGCCGAGTTCTGTCATTAGCGAAGGAGGAAGTAAAAGTTTGTATATCTCAGTAGATGCCTTTCCAGTCCACCGCACTCGTAATCATTTCTTTCCCCCGCCCTTTGCTTTTAGGGAAGGAACTCACTGCAGTGCAGATTAATCAGGGGGATTTAATTAACTTGGCCCCGGCACACACATCAAACCTGGAGACAAGACAGGCTATGAACTCAGCCAATTATCTTCTGCTAGAGTCATGGGTGGAGAAACACCCTCATGTCCTCGTCCCCTCATGTCCACCCGCCTCATGTCCACCCGCCACCCCAAAGCTGATTTCGTGAGCGTGTCCCTTCACTTCACCTCACATTGCCATAGAGTAATATTAGCCTTGGATTGATGGTTGGAGTTGAATTGATTGGTCTTGTAAATAATTCAGTGGAGCCCTGGTGTTACCTCAGGTGTTACATAATATCTGCCGCACAACTGCTTCTGCTCGACCAAGATGGTATTCTCAAACAAGAATGGTAAATGGACTGCGTTTCTATAGCGCTTTTATCCAAAGCGCTGTACAATGTTTGCCTCTCATTCACCCATTTATACACTCATTCACAGACCGACTGCCGAGGTAGCCATGCAAGGCCCACTTGCTAGTTGGGAGCAATTCAGGGTTAGGGTCTTACTCAGGGACCTTCGACGTGGACGGGCAGGGGGATCGAACCGGGAACCTTTTGATCACTAGGCGACCACCCTACCGCCTAAGCCACGCCACAAGAATGGCAAGCTGACCATCAGTTTGGAAGGTGGTCGTTAAAGTACCGCGGCGCCGCCCTTGGAGATAAACGAGTATGATTTATTCCCTGATACAACTTTATTCATGTAACATCCCAGCATTTTTTTTCCCCCAACATCGGACCTAATATTGCATTGTTATTTTGACAAAAGAAGAGAAAGTGTAAATTTATTTTGGATAGTGAAAATACATTTATTTAGTCCTCTTCCTCTTTTCCTTACATGTTAAGATTCTTCAGGGAGTCTTTTTTCTCTCCCTGGAGAGCTTTGGGCTGGGTTTGTTGTGTACCATTGTACGTCATATTCAGCTACAAATAAACGACTTGACAATCCATTTTCTAATGCTTAATCCAATGAGAGTGAATGTATCTTGTGAACTTGCATTAATTAAGTTTTGCAGTTTTGAGTCATTTTAGTCCTTGAAACTATACACATAATTTGGCTCTATTGAAAAAGTGAAACACCATTATTTCCTTAACACAACAGCAACTGCTGTGCAATCGCACAGAATTTCCATGGCAACCATTACGATGACTGCTGTGGCACACAGAACAAGGGGTGTGTGTTTAGTTGGCAGAGCGCGAGTGGAGAATTGATCCTGTAATGTGCATGCACGGAACATGATACAGTGTGTGTACGTGTGTGTTTTGCTGGTGTTTCATTTTATTCACTGTGCTAAATTACCTTGAAGTCACCTTGCTCTCCATCTGTGGACCGACCAAGTATTCCTGCCAGCTTCTCTTGAGCATAAAAAATATCTGTGTGTGTGTGTTAAAACAGCTGAGACCTTCTTCACTCAGGTCAAACAGTTTTAAACTTAACAGACTGTTTAACTGTTGCTCTGTAGTCTGATCAGCGTGTACAGTAGTATATTTTCATTGACCTGAGATAAGAAAACACACATAAGTCTTGAGACCTGAATTCCAATTTTTTTTGTTTTTGGCATTTACTGCTTTATTGGGACTGCGTTAACCAGTGAACCACCGGCTTGCCCAACTTAGATTTAATTGCGATTTGTGAAACAATAACTTGGGCTTACCTCTATTATCCAATTTTTGTGATGTTTCCTGGGTGTTTTATCTTCTTCATATCATGACTCAGCATTTGATCCCAGCCTTACTTTGTAGAGACAAAGACAATACAGACATGTTTATGCTCTTCTCCTCTCCTCCTCTTTTTCCAGAACATGGATAAAACACAGCTCCCCTCAGTGACACTGATCGTGGGCTGTGGAGTGTCCTCATTGACATTGCTGCTACTCATCATCATCTACGTGTCTGTCTGGAGGTAAGAAAAGACATCATGGGCTATGTCCAGCTAATTTTGATTCAAAAAAGACTGTGTGCTTTTCAAGGGGAAAAAAATACTATATATTCAGCGTTGTTTGACAAATGGGACATAAATAAAGTACGTCAAAAGATCCACAAGTGCTTAACACTGCATGGGAGGGAGCAGCCAGGCTCACTCATTTACTTTTCCTCCGTTTATACATTGAGCGCTATGGCAAAAGGCCTTACACAACATTACAAGACTGCCTTTCTCGGGAATCAGACTAAAACCTGTAGTCAGTGTTTACACATGAATTTGCGCCCATCCACAAATCAGCCGCAAACATTAAGTCCGCTAACACCACAGTGATGATACGAAGTACAAACCGTGAGAAATGGTGATTAACTATCAACTTGACACTGAACATGAAATGCAAAACCCTTCCTGTCTGAAAAAAGAAGCACACCAGAGCCTGTAGATCATTGGGAGATTCAGACCAACTCAACCCACCAGCTTCTAGTGAAGTTACTCCAATATCTCCACAGACTCAGTGCAACTCAGCCACAACATGTTTGTCCTTCTGCCCCACGGAAATCATTTTAGGCCACTGCGCACAGGAACCTCCCGATGAAGTGTCTTTTCTCTTTACATCAAACATGAATGGCTGCTAATGCAATTTCATTGTAGCCCTCCTCAAACTGCATGTGCAACAATAGTCGATCAGAGTTATATTAGGCCACGCCTCTTGGAATAAACTACATTGTATTTTATTCATCTGTGGAGCAAAAAAAAAAAGCCATCTGCTTACATCAGCAGCTATACAGAGCCTCTATGCAGATATTGACCTTGAAGTGGTGATAACTGCACATGTGCAAGACTGTGGGAATGAAAATATGTGCGGGCAGAAGTGGAAGCAAGAAAAGCCACTAAGGCACTGTTGGCTATTTCCATACTGTTCTCCGTGGCATCGTTAACATTTAGTTTCCTCCAGGTGCTCTGGTTTCCTCCCACAGTGCCCATTTGTGTGAATGTGTGAGCGAAGGAGTTTGTCTGGTGTACTGGTGATGAAGTAAATGATGGTGTCCAGCTCCTGCTGCTCCTGTGATCCCACACAGGACAACAGGGGCTGTGGAGTGCACCTACTTATGCGGACATGCAAATGTGAATGCCAATCAGCCAGTCCCTGTACGCGTCTGCTCGGAAGTATGATCAAGGCTTTAGTCAGTGAAATGTAAAATGGTTCAAATCAGGCCCAGGACATTTCTCTCTTTGTTCTCTTGTTTTTCTCTAGGTACATTCGATCAGAACGCTCAGTCATCCTCATAAACTTCTGCCTCTCCATCATCTCCTCTAACGCCCTTATTCTCATTGGACAGACACAGACACGGAATAAGGTAGGATCCCATCAGCATTCCATTGATTTTCTGCCTTAAAAATTAGCCAACTATGCTGTCTCCACCCTAAAAATGCCGTAGTAAAAATAATGTATATCATTATAATGGCACGGTCACCCTTTTTAGAATGCGTCATTAAAACTATAAAATGCAAAATGTGTTACATTGCTGACTGTGCTTTAAGAAATGCATTAAATCTTTGAACTTCTCTGTCTTATCTTACTTTGTCATGTTCTTAATGTTGTTTCAGGTCCTGTGCACTCTGATAGCGGCATTCCTTCATTTCTTCTTCCTGTCTTCATTTTGCTGGGTTCTGACCGAGGCGTGGCAGTCTTACATGGCAGTGACTGGCCGCCTCAGGAACCGTATCATACGCAAGCGTTTCCTGTGTCTCGGCTGGGGTGGGGGCTTTTATCTGCTCTTCATCATATCATTGCAACCACCATTATTATTATTATTATTATATGTGCTAAGGAAGCTCTGGTCCTACCTGTATCTCTACAGTTAACACTGTGTGAAGTGTCTAGCACTACTACATGCATAATATTCCACTTTTTTCTTTTAATATATAAGTATTTTATTGATGATGATAATCTTGGGAAGTCAACATTGAAACCAATCACTATATTAAAATATTAGCAAAGCAGGCAGTGATGGTTGTGCTTTGTTTTCCAATTCCATATGCTTGTTTGCTTCCTCAGTTTGCTAATGTTTGCTAGATGAGAGCCATGACTTTTGTTTTTCATCACTCATATTAAAGTTTTCCAAATGTGTTTTCTTTTTTTCATTTGTTATCAATTTCTTTGAGGGAAAGGTCTGACAAGGTCCAATAAGCCCCACTGTTCTCTATCATCAATTAAGGCTACAAATGGAAAGAAAAAAGAAGAAAAAAAATAGAAAAACAAGAACACTGACTTCATTTGATAAATTTCATATTCTTTCATCCTCTTATTCCATGACGTGTAAATACTTCCTTAAAAGGCTTGCAGCCATTTACAGTTTGGTCGGAGGCATTAATCCACATTAATTTCTAACAGTGCCACATGATACATTGCTTTTCAAAAACACTCATTACACAAGTTCACACTAAAGAAGCTTTATAAAACGGAATGTTTGTATTATAATTCAATTTTGGACACTGGATTTAGATTATAAACAGACTCCAAGAGTCTGTTTATAATGATTCTTTGTGTCTGTTTATGGACTAATTTGTCACAATTATTTTTTTTCCCAGGTCTCCCTGCACTGGTAGTGGCAATCTCAGTGGGATTCACCAAGGCAAAGGGATATGGAACTCAAAGCTAGTAAGCATTACTTACTAACAATAATACTTTGTACACACTCCTACAGACATACTATTGTACCCCACTCTCTTTAACCTATAAATTTAATTTATGTATTATGCAGGGATATATACATCCCCCCCAACCACACACACACACACACACAATGTTTATCCTGTTCCCAATGCATTTGTCTCATCTATCTTTTACTATTCTCTTTCTCGTCATGCATCCTCTCTGCTCTTTCGCCCCATTCTTTCTTTTCTTCCTTCCCTCCCTTGTTTTTTCCCCTACCTTTGTCCATTTGTATTTTCCTCCTCTCTTGTAGCTGCTGGCTGTCTCTGGAAGGAGGTCTTCTCTATGCATTTGTTGGACCTGCTGCAGCTGTAGTCCTGGTACTTCCTCTTTGCTCTTTCCCTTTTCCATGTTGCTTCTAAATATTTCACACTAAGTCCTAACTAAGACTGGCGTAGGTCCAATTTCCGACTCATTTAAAGTGGTCACGTTCAGTGAGCATTGATATATACTGTATATGTAATTTGTATACTAAATTACTCAATTCCCAACACTTCCAGGGATCTACAATGGTAAAAAGCAAAAGAAAATTCAAGAAACTGTAATCAATAAAAAATAAAAAGAAATATAAAATAGCTACAACGTTATATATATATATATATATGTATATACTGTATATACATATGGTTTTTTTTTGTCTGTAATAAGTAAATAGAAGTTGCCTACTATTAGCATCATATATTGTTGCAGAAAATGGATTTCGTCCCCAGTTCAAAGTCCAGTATAGGGAGGAGATTGGACTACAGAGAATAACATACTATATGTCTGCAAATTAATCAACTTTTCAGAAATTAAGTCTTCACGTTTAAAAGTCTTCAATGCATTCTAAGAATCTGTTTGGAATTAAATGATAATATTTAATTTGGGATTCTTTCCTCTCACGACATACATCACAGCAGATAATAACAGTCGGCTGGCAAACAACCACTCCCATAATTCCATGCAAAGTAGAACTGTTGCAGCAAGGTGATGGCATTCAGTCAAGTTCCCTAACAAATCAATGTGATAACGTCAGGAGTGCGGAGAACAGTGTGGAGGGAGATAAGGGATTAATAGCCACGTAAGAGAAAAAGGATTACTGTGACATGCAAAATATTGGGTAATGATGTTAAATGATGGTGGCTTTTTTTTTTACTTAGCTTGATGAACAATACCATCTCTTTTCTTTTTTTACTGTGGAGACCAGACTAGTGCATCCAGTTTTCTCCTTTTTCCTACGCTGCTGTTATCTTTGTGTTTGTTTATCCAAACCGTCCGAACAATTAAATTATCTTCCTTAACCAAAGCAAATTTAGCAGATTAATTCCTCTTGTGAATCAGCAAACTAGACATATCCAATCAGCAGTGATATGTAGTTGGACTCTGGAGGAAGGCACTGTGCCATTAGAAATTGTGCAAAAATCAGATAAACACTTCAAAAACGTAAAAAATGATCATCTCAAATCCCCAGCATTGTGAGGTGGGTATCCATGTAATGTCACCGTAATAATCAAGTTGTGTAATAATCAAGTTGTGTAATAATCCAGTAGTTTTACCAGTTCGCTTTCTAGTCTTTCTGTCCACTTCCAAATGAACAGCTTCTTTTCAACACGCTGGAGCTACTGCTCGGGTAATCTCTTATTTTTGTAAATTTTTGAATCACCAATGCAGCAAAACTGCCAAATATATTATTAATCACCAAACTTCACACAGCTAATAGCAATGTGTTAATGCTAGGAATCTATCTTTTGTACTACTGTTTACCTCTCACACGTCATTGGTTGCCTGATATTTCTATCACTAATGGCTCCCACTGACTTTGCCATTTTGGGCTGTTGCAGATGAAAAATAACAACTGTGAGGGAAACGTGAAGAAACTTGCGGTCATCAATCCAAATCCAAGTGGTCATGTGTCCAAGTGTTCATGTATAAGACACATACAGGACATGCACAGCTGACTTAGTCGTCGTGTGTCCTAAGGCAGCCAACAAAAGTCTGGCCAGGCTTGTACAGACCCAAATTGGATGCCATCAGGCATTGCATTCTCTGCTGGCATAACCTCCACACCATGTAGCATAAACACTAGCCCCAGCAAAACCAAATAAAAAAAAACAAAAACAAATCTCAGGCATGGATGCTCCAAGCTGCATTGGTTGTATCAGGGTCATAGGAGTATTGTGCCCGTTTGAGTCTCCTGTGGTGCAGTTTGGCAGCTAGCTAACAACTTACTGGCTTGCAACAGCGAAGACCCACTTTGAAGTCAAATTGATATCTTTACAGCCAAGTTGGCATTTCCGCATAGAAATCAATGAGTTGTGGCAGACAGAGCCAAAGGATATGGATGTAATGATGCTCCCATCACAGTACGACATACTCTGTCATTACAGCAATCTTTTACATTCAAAGTCTGTACGAGGCTTGAGATAGCTACAGAACTCAAGTGTACTTATTGTGGTGTCACATGGACGATTCCTTTGTGTGGATGTCACCATCTTTATTATCATAATCAGTTATCCTCACCAGAGTGGTACTACATGTTGTAAAGACCTTAATGAAATGTTTTTGGCCCGTTTTAATCGTGTGCTTCTTTTCTTTGGCAGGTTAACATGGTTATTGGGATTCTCGTTTTTAACAAACTGGTGTCCAAAGATGGCATTACTGATATGAAACTGAAGGAGAGGGCGGGGTATGCCTCATACCACACATTCATTTTACACAGTGACTGATAACCAGCCTGAAGAATTGGCTAGAGGGAGGAACTAGTGTTGTGATTGGCTCTGAAGAGAGATAAGGGAGATGGGAAAAACAAATGGGGCTGACAGGAATGAGAAATGTAACTGAACTAAAAAAAAAAGAGAAATATGTATTTTCTCATATAGACACGACTATGATCAATGTGTCAGAGATATTATGGTGATAGAGCCATACAGAGACAGAAAGACATGGAAAAGGCTGACTGGTTATTGGTCCTGCACAAACTGACCAAGATGATGACTCATCTCATTTTGTTTTGTTAAGTTTCAAATGTGTCACATTTTCCTTCAGCTGCTCTTTGTTTGCAGGTGTTGCTATTGATGTAAAGTTTTGTAAATCCATCTTTTTTTTTTCTCCTTTTGTTTCTAGTAAAGGGAAGCAGGATCTAAGTCAAAATCAGCGCATCTTTATGAATGCACCAGTTATTAAACCATTTGCCTCTACACTCCAATATTTGTCTTCATAAAGAGGAACGCCCTTTGCATTTTGGGGAAATAAGATGGTCAGACACAAGTCTTCAAAACTTTAGAAGATTTTAATATTACTCAGTTAAACACATATTAGGTTTTTTATAGTTTTGTCTTCATGTACTTTAATTAAATTCTATAGTATATCTTTAAGCTACTAAAAAATAACTCCAAATACAAAACACCCCCTCGCTAGATCCAAGAAATTACTACACTAACATTGAATTTGTGCCAATTATTAAGATTTCTGATGACGTGCAAAATAGTGACTTATCTGGTGAAAACTATTGATTTTCTGAAAATTTTCTAAAGATTTTACTCTTTTAATGGCGGTTACAAGACTTTGTGTTAACCACATCCAGCAAAGTGATGTTGACATCCTCATCCTCATTTGCCTTTGACAAGATCATTCTTGACAAGACAGATAAATATTGATTATAGGCCAGTGTGTCATCCACCACTGATATGAAAATGACTGTAGGCATTTTACAAACTCCAAACAAACATTGTGTGATTCTTCATTCTTTATATAGTCCTCAAAAAAGGCCTTCAGGCTGTTTTGTTGTTCTTCCAAATCCTACTGGCTGCAGCAGAAATGGCACGTGCACACTGCTCCCCTTTACCTGCAGTCTCTTTGTCTCCATTGCATTGTTGGTGCATTCAAATGTTATTTTCTTTCTCTCTCTGAAAAAAAAATGTTTACTTTCCTCAATGATTCTCTCTTTTCAACTGTTTTTTGCTGTCTAAAAATGTTATGTTTGAGTTTGCACAGAATCCCCTCTCTCTCACTCAGGGCTCTTCAGTCAGGAGCACATCAGTCTCAGAAGCCCCCTCCCATGCCATCAGTGATTGGGTAATACCTGCCCATCCCACCCTTTTCTTAATATATGGCTACTAGCCCTGCCAATCACCAAATCTGCTGCTAGATTGGCTTATTATTACTTCCTGGCTATTGACCCTGCAATTTATGTTAGCAACTTTCAGCTGCATAAACATAATACCTTATTGCCTCGGATACTGACACTTTCTGTTGTGCTTTTATAGAGGAAGTAATGGCTGTTTCCACAATAACACAATAGCTGCAGTGCAATTACGTTTACATCAGTTGTGAGCGAATGCATGCGTGCAAGATTGTTAGTGTGCATAATTCCATTAATGCAAGTGTGTGTGTGTGTGTGTGTGTGTGTGCATCTTCTAGATTGTATTTAGATTTGATTTGGCTGTGTAGGAGGGAATGCTGAAGTCAGAAGATACTCAGGGAAAGGCATTCTTTTATGAGTCGTGTTCAGTCCACACTGCTCAGGTCGCCACAGTTGCCTCCTGCTCTGTTAATAAGGCTCTGCTTTTTGTCCCTTACTTTCCTTTAAGGCTGGCTAGACACTCACACCACATTTAAATCACCCATACTGCAGGGTAAACCCTTCACTTTCTATACTCGCACTGTACGCTCGGATTGTTTTTCCATGCTCACATTGAGCGTTTGCAGTTTGTAGGAATCCACTCCTATTTTGACTGCAATCCCAATATTTGTACACACACACAGAAACACAAATTCCTTCCAAATTCACTTGCAAACAACCCCCAGTTTCAATTTCACAACACACAGGTGTCCTTGTGTGTGTCTGTGAGTTTAAAAAGTCTTCTCTTCACTCCATCTGCTGTACACATTTTCTTGGCTACTACGTGTTGGTAACATTATTGTCAGGTGAGGCACACTCATGTAGTTTTGCACGGAATTGTGGGAAAATTCATACCAGTTGCATTCATACTAGAAATCCATCCATTACTAAAATAAATGGGGTCTGGTCAATATGGGGTTAAACTCATACAGTGTCTGACCATCTTTAAAAAAGCCCCTGCCCTGATGATGTTAAAACAATATTATGGTTTTTTTGATAATAATAATAATAATAATAATAACTACAAGTAGTAGTAATAGGGGAAGTATTAAAGCACTATGGTGATTCTAAAACTGGAAGTAAAAGCCAGTTTGGAGAGAGTTGTTCCATGTTTCACATAGATCTCTAGGCTACAGAATATAGCGTACTTCATGTGTGCACAAAGAGCATATATCTATTTTGTAATCACTGTACCCATCCTCAGCTGTTGCTGCCCGTAGGCCCTATTAACAGATCCTATGGATGGGCAACCCATTTCTGAAGTCAAGGGGCAGGCGTGTTCGCCAACCAGTAGCTAACCACCCAAATGATGCTGAGCAGGAAATCTATGACCATCTACAGTATGTAGCTGTGTGTTGTCGTGAAAGGCATTGTGCGTGTGTGTGTGTAAAATATAGTCAACATGGCCACAGTTACCTGGTAGCTCCTGCAAGAGAAATTATTGTAATTTCCAATATTATATTACTATGGTATTTAATTTGTGTCTGTCCATTGTTATAAATGCTACATAATATAATTTCAAGAAAATGCTAAATGGATTCCTTTTATTAAATTCCATCACAGCAGTATTTGTTAGCATGGAGCCATCTGAACCAGCTTTACTAATCAGTTCTCAGATTAATGAACTCACCTTGAGTAAGCGAAATGCCAATGCTAAATGTTATAATCAGCATAGCTTGTGGGAAACCAGTGCAAATTGTCATCGATCAGAAATGGCTTGATTTGCAAACAAATCAAGAAACAATGAAATAATTGTTATCTTCAAATCATGCTTATGTCTATTCTAACAGTGGCTGGCTGGTATTTCAATCATGCAGACACTGGAAATGAGGGATCAGGAATAATAGCATTAGCTGATTTGGCATGCACAATGAGTATAATCCAGAATGGTCAGCTTGTTTACACGTTCAATATTGAATATACAATATTTGTTACAGTTATCACTGTAAGAGGCACCTTGCTGCCACACATAAAGCCATTTTGCACACATGAATAGTGAGGTTACACAAATTGCCGGCAGTTATTTTAGGCCACAGTACGTCTTTTGTGCTTTTGATACCAGGCTCTGTCCATAAATATATGACATATACAGTACTTTGCAGAAGTCTTACGCCACCATCAGATTTGTTGTTTTAGCAATGCAATCTATCTCTTTATTAGAATACAACCAGTAAATACAGGAAATGTGTATGCAGTATTAAAAAAACAGTAAAAAATTAGAAAAAAACAGCCTCTACAGGCTAAAGTAAAAAGTATTTAGTGGGGCCTCCCTTGGAACCAGGCTCTCTTCAACCTAAATGGAATGGAACCCTAATTAATGTCATTGCTAACACCTGTATCTGTCCTACATTCATCACTATTTCCTGTCAGAATGACTGCTGGGAAAAAGGTCGACTATACCAGGTGTAGTAGTGGTGGACGAGGGCTTTTGCACAGTACTGCATGTCATATGTAACAATATGACATGGCTGTTTGTGTCACCAGTGCAGAGCTCAACAGAGGTACAAAAGACAAAGTTCTCCCTGGGGTCTCAGCACAAAGAACACCACACAACACCAAATCTGTTGTGTTGAGGCTTGCAAGAATTCTATTTCTTTTACCCTGGAAGTTGTATTTTTAATCAGGTATTCATGGGCTTTTCCACCGGCTATTTTGTCAGTCATAGACCACACGTACAATCCAATTAATCGCAAAACGAGTTATGTGGCAAAAAAAAAAAAAAAAATTGTATAAAAGAGCTGTTTATATTTTAATACACATCAATATTAAGTCAAGACTTTCTTACATGCAGAAAACTGAAAGGGAGCGATTTGTTATGCTCACTGAAATAATAACAGCAGTAATATACAAATGCCATTTTGTATGTGTAATCCTCTGTGTTACACTTCGCGCCCAATATCATCTTACAGCCAGACTTCAAGCTTGATCTCAGTTGTCTGCTCCAGATCTAACTCCATCCATGAAAGCCTGTTTAACAGTGCAGCTATTTAGAACCAGCGTATAAGCAGCTCTGTGCAAACACACAGTTTTTGGGGTTTAAAGTGTTTTCTCTTTCACAAGAAGTTCCTGGGACCTTTCAGTATGGACTTAACTTTTGTCTGTGAAGATTTTAGTCTCACCTTGACGTTTTCATATGTAATTCAGAAAGTGTTCCTTATATTAATGTGCATGGAAGAAAACACAACACGGCGGGAATGATGCTGCATGGTTGGCAATGAGTCTTCACAAAACAGAGCAGCGGAAAACCTAAACAACTCCAAACGTGTAAATGATAAGATTTTTTACTAAAAACATATATTGTAGTAAAAAAAAACAACAACAATATTTTAAATAATTATTGATAAAAAATCATTTAATGTATACATTTTAAAAATTACTGAACAATTGAAAGTTCATGGGCATCTTCCCATCGCTATGAGGGCAGTATGAGTGATGATGAAGCACTGCAACCTACCCGCCAACAGTGGCCATGTGACCTTCGTGCAGCAGATCATGGTTGTAGCTGGTAAGATCCTGATCAGTTCACCTTATGTGCTGATGGTGATAGCTGAGAAATCGTGAAGTTCATGTACATAAAACTCTGACGGACCAATTATGGTACATGTGCCCCTGTTCAATAGATAGGCAGAGCTAAGACAGAGCTCATACTGTATGTCTGCCAATACATCCTGCAGTCATCAGAGTCCTGTGTTGAGAACTGTGAATGACTCTGAACAGCCTGTGATTATGGATCATTTATTGACATAGCTTTACTCTATTGTCTCACCACATCAAGGACAAGGTTATTTATTCATTCATTTATTTGGTTTGCCTTAATGCACCTTACCCACTGTCTAACCTTTGCTTTAAGGCAACAGAAAGTATGTTGTGTTTCAAAAAGTGTTGATTGCTTTTTAATATCACCGCCTAAGGCACACATTTAGTGGCTGTATTGCCCTTTTGCTTGAAATTGAATTTCTTCCATTATGTGATTTTTAATCCAGGCATCTAGGGGTCACAAAATCGATTCCCGTAGGTTTTCAGCTTTAATTGTTAGCATGAGGCCATACGATAACAATTTATTGTTTATTACATGGCAGTAGTTCACTGGCAGTGACAAGCCAAAAGATGATAAACGTAAATATAAATAAGTCTTTGAAATTTTGGGAGAGCGTTTGAAGGGACATACAGTAAAACAGCTTGTGTGAGTCCATAACAGGTAGTTTTTTTTTTCGCCCGTTTCATTTTATATTACCAGAAACATGCCCAGAAAGAAGTCAATGGGATATTCTTCCTGCAGCTATAAAGGAAATTGTGGCATCTGCTGTAGAGAGAGATTTCTGAACTTAAATCAGTATTTTTCAGCAAAATTAAGATATTCAGAAAAAAAGCTATAACAGCAAGTGCCAAATAAATAAGCAGTTGTTGCAGCTGTATGAAGCAATCTGCATAATTTCCCCATAAAACATAATATATTGGACATGAAATCACGCCATATCAGAACCCTACACACCTGAGACAAAGCTAGTATTTTGTATTGTTTTTCCTTTATTGCACTGAATAAGACGGCGGCCTTTCCAGCAAGTACAGCCCGAATGTCCTCCTCAGATGCAAGACTAAGTCCCCATATTTGTTTTCATAGAATGTGAGATGGTCGAAATGTAATCACTGATTTGATTGGCTGCTCAAACTCAAGATCAGGTTCTCTGATTGCCAGTCTGAAACCATTAGATGTCCAATTTTTTCTGACCTGATTGGACGTCAGCAAGTTGGAATTCATTTTTTTTTTCTGCCCCTCTTGTGACCAGTCACAGCTGTAATAGTATTACTGAGTTAATTGTTGCAATAACACTTTCATTATTACAACAGCAATCTGTCTGAGGCCGTTATGCCATTATGAGTGAATGAGTATACGTGTGTGTGTGTGTGTGTATGTTTAAGCCTTAGTATTTGCGCTCGGCAGTATTCACCTTAAGCAGTAATCCTTATATCGTTACGTAGACCTAAACATGGACTGGAATGTTGCACAGACTTAAATAGACATGAAAATGTCTGAAATGAGTTTTGCACTTGAAGCAGATAAACGCGTGAGTGTGTGAAACATAGATAACGCAGAGCTGTTCCCCTGGGCCACGAAAGCAGTCAGTTATGAGCCAAATCAGACATCAGGTGTAATATGAAATATCCCCCAATGCAGCTCTATATTAGGCCCCACTCTCATTTCTGCCCCCAAGTCCAACACAGGTAAACCTTAAAAAGACACAAAGCTCCCAGCTCACCCATAGCCCTGAGAGAGAGACTGTGAGAATACTGTGACTCATTGTTTGTGTGACTGCCTGTGCGTGCCCATGCGTGCACGCACATCAGCGTGAGTTTGTGTGTAGGTGCATCTGTATCTGTTTGTGTATGTTACAGCGTGTTAATTTGACTTTGCAGTCAGATGACAGTGCCACTGTACAATATGACGCTCAAATGTGCCAAGTGCGGAGTTATCTCTTCGGCTGACGTTTCCACCACAGCTACCAGTAACGCCATGTTAGTCCCGCTAATTATTTTTCCTTAACTCTTCTTGCCTCTGTTCTCTCCTCTACTGTGCACCTCCCTTTCTCTCCCTCACTTGATTGGTTCTTTCTTTTATCCTTCTTTCATTTCTTCTTCTCCCTGATACCCCGGCCGGGATGATTTCACAATTTGAGGGGCTGCTGAAACTTGTGTGCTGCTCCAGAAAACACTCTTGTGTGTACTGTGTGTGTGTGTGTGTGTGTGTGTGTGTGTGTGTAGTAATGTACGTTTATATAATTATGCATGTGTACTCGCTACTCATGTGTGTTGTCTTCCTATCCCTAAAGTGAGACCAGCAGAGTTACAAAGCTGATTAGAATAGAGACCATGGTTACCTGGGCAGAGAGCACAGCCATAATAAACCTTTGTCTGGCTCTAGGTGGATCATTGTTTTCAACCTGGGGCCAGTTTCACAGAGGACGCTTGACTGGTCTATAAGGTCAAGCCTGTCTTAGTTTTATCAGCTTCAGACTAGTCAAATGCAAGATAGAGAGTTTACAAAGAGAACTATTAGATAAGAACTATTAAGAAATTGTCCATTGTATTTCACAGACAATATCTATTGTTCTTCTAGAAAGATAAAAGGCAAACTGCTGTTTCAAAGGAGGTTGGTGACCAACAGGCTTCCTTGTACAACTCTTATCTACTACTCATGTGTTCCCAGGAGATTATGTTTTTAGTTTGCCTGGCCTTTCTTTGTAATACAGCACAAACATGTTGCATTGCATCGTTTATTTGAGATGAAGGGCCTTTTTTGACCTACGTGGTTTACTTCAGTTGGACTCTGGCAGGTGGTGTGTAGTTAGTATGTAATAAACTACACCTCTGATTCGCCTTATAAATTCAAACAGATGTTGTGCAATGTTAGCATAGCTAACATGTCTATAGATGAACATGTTGGAGGTTAGCATGTGGCTGTGTGTGCTCCTTTGTCACGTTTAGTCGTCTTCAGTTCATGGTGTGACGCGTGTGGTTTTCCACACTTAAGATGGATCCTTACCTACACCGACACATTTTGCTTGATATAGGAACCAAATGATGACCAACACTAGGAACGACCCCCGTTTTGTCCATGTTTTTATGTTATTTAGGAATTCTGGCATGGTAACCTTCCTGATATTTCTGACCAGTGAGTGTGTATTTTCTGTGTGAAATCAAACCCAATAGAATAGAAGGGCGGAATAGAACACGGTTATGAATTTTGAGTTGATGATTCGGACCAGAGCAAATAAAAAACTGTTTGAGAGTGTTCTTAAAAAACAAAACAACTGAGCAGGGAAATATAATGAAGTTACAAAAATTAGCTTTGAGGCTAATCTATTTTGTCCAGCAGCAATAAGAATTGAATATGCACCTATTTGTGCACCAGTTGTTATTTGCTACGCTTTGGATGTCACGTTATTTGCCCCCATATTCTGTATGCCTCAAAGCTAGCAGTGAGTCCAGCTCCAACAATGGCCCTTCTTTCAGCTTAAGATAACATAAGACTTCACTCAAGTCAAAGTTTGCATATTGAATATGAGTAATTTTTGTCAGCGTTTGGAGTCTTCTTCAGTTAAAATAAATGTAACATCTGTAATCAAAGAATCTGAGTGATAATTTCCTCTCAAACTCAAAGCTCTATGTCAGGACTCAGGGGGAAAAAGGAAAAATTTGGAGGAAATCTGTGGATGGGGGAACATCTCTCTCTCTCTCTCTCTCTCTCTCTCCACTTCTATCTCTACTCCTCTGTTTGTCTTTACATTCTGTTTTCAGCCTCATTACATTTGTTTTCCCCACTGCTCCCCCACTGCTCCCCCTCGCTCCCCCTCTCTCTCCTGTGGCACTAAACCCTCTATGGTTTGACTGAACCATCTTAAACATACATGCATGTAATATATGTGATTTATGAACATATATATGAACAGATAATGGATGTATGTTTTTGTTTGTGTCATGTTACGTATTAATGCATGGTTAGACTTGAAGGCTGGTAACAAGGGCATGTAGGTTTTAAAATTATTTTATTATTTATCTATTTATTAGCTGTAAAATTAAGGTAGTTCATCCCTTATAGGTTTTATTATGCTTACCTAACGTAGAGAAAACAATGTGTTATCTTAGCAAAATATTTGAAATTATTAATCATTATTAATATAATAAATATGATGAATTTTCAGCCTATATTGTGCTGTCCTTGACAAACTCTCCCTCCCATCCTGCAGGGCATCACTATGGAGCTCCTGCGTGGTTTTACCCCTCCTCGCCCTCACTTGGATGTCAGCCGTCTTAGCGATCACAGATCGGCGCTCAGCCCTCTTCCAGATCCTCTTTGCTGTCTTTGATTCTCTGGAGGGTTTTGTCATTGTCATGGTGCACTGCATCTTGCGCAGAGAGGTATTCTACACGAGAAACCACTTTATTTACATTTTCCTGGTTTCATTTATATGATGCTTAACAAGTTACCATAGAATCCAATGGATAATAATAGTAACACATGCATAAATTGCCCAAGGGATTTAATTTAATAATTCAGTTAATTAACCATAACACATTGACCTCATTAATTTTACTTTAGTGGGAACCTGCAACCTTTTTAGGTGCTGTTGAGTCTTGCCCCCATATCTTATGCCCAGCACAGTGTGGTGCAAAGTGTCAGCGTAACTGTTATTGCTATTTCACACGCCCGACGCAGTTGTCATTTTCACGCCCAGCGCCCACATTGTGTAAGTGGCAAATACACATTTGTGGGTGTGTTGGTCTTAAAATGAGGAGTGGCTTGCAAAATGTTGGTGCATTCTTTTCGTGGGTTCAGCTCAAATTGTTTGCGCCTTAGACCAGCCCAAACCACATCTTAGCACAAGTCTATTATTGTGCTGTGTTTTTCTGCTATTTGAAGAGCGCAATATTCAGATGTGCCATACATATACTGTATGTGCATACGCTCTGCTTGTTAGACACGGGGACACAGATTGTTTGCATTTATTTTAGACGGTTTAATTCAGTAGTGGTTGGAAAATAATAGTAAACTTAATAAAAGCTGCTCCCTTACCTCCCTTACCCACACTGGAGGAGGTTTGCGTAATTGTGCACTGCACATGGAAACCCGTCTAACTATCTTTCTGCCTTCGGATGACTTATTCATCAATTAAATATATATCCTATAAGCAGTGTGGATGACAGAAAACAGCGACTACAATTCCCCTTCGCCTCCATATAATGGAGAGCTGAACACATTTCAAGGCGCGCTGGTGTGCAAACATCCGTCAAAACACTCAAAATCAATTGTTCAGAATTTCTGTTTGAATAAGCTGCACGGACATCCACATTTGGTGTGGAATTTACAGTGGCCCTGCATGATTTTTCATTAATTTGCAGTGCGCTGAGCTCTCAGGGCCACCGTAGAAACGGCCTTATGTTATGTATGCAAATTGCTTTGCAAGTATGCCAATATAAATTCTTTGTCTAGACTCCTTAGTCTAAATACCAATGAACCACAGCCAAGCACTCTTGGCCCTTGGAGGGAATGGCAGGTAACGGCCAAGACACGGCCATGACTAATTAGGAGCCTCGATCCTACCCCTTTGCGCCCTGTGCCTCACTTTATGCCGAGAAATTGACCAGGCCACGCCCAAGCGCTGCAATGTGCCAGGCTTTTCACCACAGATGTCTTGAATAGGACCCATAGAGTTTATCCATCCATATTATGGAGCTGCACAAAGAGTTTATGCCTTCAAAATTAACAAATGAATGAAATGCATATAGCTGGTACAATATACGTGTATATATGTGTACAAATGATAATTTCATGATGTAGATGAGATAAATGCCTTAATTCAATTCAACATATTGATAGAGTACATTGGCAAGAATGGGCAGAGTTTGAAATGGAGGAAGGTGACTGGTGTGGTGAGAGGCAGCTGATGAATGTACAAGAGAAGGCCCATAAATGTGCCAAATATGTCAGACATGCAATCTGATATGTCTTAGATTTGGTTTTAAGGAGTCATAGATCACCTGTGCTGTCATCTCATTTTTAAGTTAAGTTACACTTTATTGATCCCCATTGGGAAATAGGGATCACTAAAATGTGCTGATGACGCCTGACTGAACTAAAAAGGGCGCACAATTCTTGTTTGACAGAAACGAGCAGAATCAGAGTTGGCAATATGATCGTAGCTCCAAAATATTTGTCAGTCAAAATGTCACTACAAACTGAAACTGTAACTTTTGTTGTTAATAGCAGTAGCTCATTCAAATCAACTCAACTGTGGCACTGACCGTTTACATTGCCAGTCAGTATGTTTACATGCACATTCAACTATTTATTATACTGCAATTAGGACATGGATTTTTTGGGGTTTTTTTCAAACTTGAACAAAGTTATTCAATTGAAATTGGCATTTATTGCTCAATTAATACTAATCACTCATAGGTTTGCTCTAATTACAGTACAACGTGCATATAAATCTAGTGAGGTTCACCATGTAAAATGCTAAATAGGTGCAAAGCAGTGAGGCTAAATTTAGAGGCCCTGACAGTAATCTGTTGTATTCTTACTAAAAACCACAATAAAAATCTATAATATATCTATATCCACTATTGCAGGTTCAGGAGGCAGTGAAGTGTCGTGTGGTTGACCGCCAGGAGGACACAAATGGAGATTCAGGAGGATCCTTCCAGAATGGCCACGCTCAGCTCATGGTGTGAACACATACTGTAGATTTTTTTTCTTTTCAAATCAAACATTTTTTTTGTTTTTATTTATCCTCTTATTATTTGTATTCTTTCCTCAGACTGATTTTGAGAAAGACGTCGATATGGCTTGCAGATCAGGTAGGCTACACTTACAGTTTGTTGTTATGTTGTCCCTCTCTGTGTCTCTGTGTCCCCTCTCTGTGTTCCCTCTCTGTGTCTCTGTGTCCCCTCACTGTGTCTCTGTGTTCGCTCTCTGTGTTCCTGTGTTCCCTCTCTGTCTCTGTGTTCCCTCCCTGTGTTCCCTCTCTGTATCTTTGTGTTCCCTCTCTGTGACTCTGTGTTCCCTCTCTCTCTCTGTGTTCCCTCCCTGTGTTATCTCTCTGTATCTTTGTGTTCGCTCTCTGTGTCTCTGTGTTCGCTCTCTTTGTCTCTGTGTTCTCTCTCTGTGTCTCTGTGTTCCTTCTCTGTTCCCTCTCTGTCTCTGTGTTCCCATTCTATGTTCCCTCTCTGTCTCTGTGTTCCCTCTCACTGTTCCTCCTTTGTCTCTCTGTTCTCTCTCTTTGTCTCCGTGTTCCCTCTTTGTCTCTATGTTCCCTCTCTGTCTCTGCGTTCCCTCTCTGTCTCTGTGTTCCCTCTCTGCATGTGTGTTCCCTCTCTGTGTCCTTGTGTTCCCTGTCTGCGTCTCTGTGTTCCCTCTTTGTCTCTGTGTTCCCTCTCTGTCTCTGCGTTCCCTCTCTGTCTCTGTGTTCCCTCTCTGTCTCTGCGTTCCCTCTCTGTCTCTGTGTTCCCTCTCTGCATGTGTGTTCCCTCTCTGTGTCCTTGTGTTCCCTGTCTGCGTCTCTGTGCTCCCTCTTTGTCTCTATGTTCCCTCTCTGTCTCTGTGTTCCCTCTCTGCATGTGTGTTCCCTCTCTGTGTCCTTGTGTTCCCTGTCTGCGTCTCTGTGCTCCCTCTTTGTCTCTGTGTTCCCTCTCTGTCTCTGCGTTCCCTCTCTGCATGTGTGTTCCCTCTCTGTGTCCTTGTGTTCCCTGTCTGCGTCTCTGTGCTCCCTCTTTGTCTCTGTGTTCCCTCTCTGTCTCTGCGTTCCCTCTCTGCATGTGTGTTCCCTCTCTGTGTCCTTGTGTTCCCTGTCTGCGTCTCTGTGTTCCCTCTTTGTCGCTGTGTTCCCTCTCTGTATCTCTATGTTCCCTCTCCTTGTCTTTGTCTTCTTCACGTTTCTCAGCATAGACTAAACAGATGGGAGACATGGTCCCCCTTCGGTTTTACTCTTGTGTCTTACAATTAGCATTACAACAGACTCCCTTTGCTGAGAGGCTGTTTTGAAAAGAGATATAGCACATTACTGCTGCATAATGCAATTTAGTACAGGCTGATGGGAGTGGGATGAACGTGTGCTGAGCAGTTATATGCAGATAAATAGGGCTGTCGGAGCCTCTTCTACACTGCTCCTGTATAATTAAGTCCCTGCCGACAGCGCCGCACAAGATAGTGACTCTCCTCTGATATCCGTTGGGAGTCAAAATCTGATTATCTCGTGAGACGTGATATCAAGAAAAGCATCTGGAGCAGAGAAAGCAATTGAGACTCAGGCTGTCACAATTGAGGAAAGACAGGACAGAAGACAGAGAGGTGTTGTGATTTCTTTGTACACGTGAAGTAGGGTGCGTATGGGTTACATCACGAGTCTATGGTGGTGTATGTTCTGTTAAGATACTTGAACACGCACCAGCTTGATTGAGCTGTTCCTGATTACTCGATATGCTGTACTTGGATCACTCAACAGGTTTGAACCCTAACGCCAATATTTTTGGACCTAGGTTGCTGCTAATGTACTGGACATCCATTCACCGACGTTCTCAGTCAAACCACATCAAAAATGTGACATCACAGCCCATTTGGATTATTTTTTTCGATAGGTCACCCATATCTTCAACCTTGTATACAATTCCATTCATTCATTTGGAGCTCAGTGTCAATAGTGATTTACGTTAGAGTATTTGTATCTATGCAGGAACTTGTGGTGCTTGATTGATGGGGGTTGACAACATTTGACTTTGATGCTGGTGTTTGCATCGTATCTCAGCACATCTCACCATTATTTTTGCACAGTCCTGATAAAATAATTCTTTAGGCACCACAAATGAATAGCTGTTGTAAGAAAACTGTTTGTAAAAAAGCTGACCGTTTGCAGTGTGTCTTACAGAGATACGTTTTGTTATGATACAAACTGGGTCATATCCATTTCAGAACTGGCCGGCACTGATTGGACCAAATCTGATTTTTGGTAAAAGGCATAGATGTTTTTGTTTTATGTCTTATCGTTCCGTTCCGTTTGCTCTAGGTACTACAAAGCGAGCATCTCTTCAGGGAGAGGAGAAAGCCTCCTCCGGCACACTCACCCTTCAGAAGAGCTCCAACTTCAATACCATGCCTGCCAGCATGGCCAAAGTCCACCTACAGAATGTAGCCGACTACACCAGCCATACGCTGACTCTGCGGAGAGAAAAGGGTGCCACAAAGGGCATCAGCACCGAGCTGCCAGGTGCCAAATCCATCTACATCTGTGATGGTGAGCTTTTCAAGCAGTTGGATGGAGAGTTGCCTCGAGGGAATGGGGAAGGCAGCAGCGCCGACGGGAGCGGCAAAGGCCCCGGATATGTCATTCTACCGACCAACAACACCGGCACTCTGAAGCCAGCCAAGGGGAAAGAGGACCAAGCAGCCAAGTATAACATCAGCATCGAGCAACTCCCCCAGACCAGACTCATCCACCTGACTAATTCTGCCAGCAGTGAGCCGGTGCCTGGATTTGGGCTGAAGAGCCTGCCTGCTGACCAGGTCAGCGTGTCCTGCTCAGAGAGAGACTCACCTGTGCACAACCTTCATGATGTGCCCAGAGACTCCCAGGTGGCTGGCAACATGTGTGAAAGAGGAGACTCTGGGAATTCTGGTGTGATGACGAAGAGTGAGACTGTCTCCACACTGTCCATGAGTTCTCTGGAGGTAAGATGAGCAACAACAACAACAAAAAAAAATTCTACCAACATCAATTCATTCACAGCATCATACAGATATACGTGATATAAAGCTGTAAATGGAATCGGTCAGGTAGTGCATCACATATCATTCAGCAGTGAGATGAAAATAAAATAAATGTTATCTATCTGTGAATACCTAACTTGATCCATCCCAACATTTCACTCTCTGTCATGCTATGCCTTTTTCTTCCATAAATTGAAACTGAAGTGAAATTGGAACATATAACAATCATCCATCCATAGTTTTACACAAATAATGCTTGCCATCGTTAGCTAAGTGTAGGCACAGTAGATATGGCTGTCTAACTGTATATCAGTCAATGCGATTACTTTAACCGGAGTCGTCTATTTATGGTGATTTCACCCTATTCTGAAGCAAGTCGTCTACTGTGTCACAGTGTGAAAGGAACACGGGGGATTAATTCACTGTAAAAAATCCACTAAAGATACAGTAGCTATGTCCCAAAGGTATACTACACTCTAATACTGTATATTGCAATCTAATCCAAAAAGTGTAGTATTAAGGAGTAGGGTGCACAAATATGAACTCACGTGTCCACTTATCTATCGTGTCAAATGATTTGACTGATGCAGTGTATTTACCATCAGACTGGGGCTGAGCTTAATTTTTGGATGTTATGGTGTGTTTTACTATTTCACCTCCATTATCAATGAGGGAGTACATTTGCATGAAACTATTTGATCTCATTGGCCTGTTCAATTGGCTGTTTTGTTTTGTGAATTATCCCATCCCACACCACTAAAAGACATTTGTCGTTTGCTTATTGCTCACAGTCACTTTGCTTGAAGACGTCATACATCATCCAGTGATATAAAATCTTGGTAGATGGTGTCACATGGCATGAAAGTTTGACTCTGGATTACTTTCTATGGACTGCAGTAATATATAAATGAGATATTTCATAAGATAAATAAAAATAGACACCTGATGACACTTGCTGATATTTTGTAATGAAAATCGTTTGCGCTGAAGGCATGTTTGAGCAACGTAACACGACAGCTAAAGATATAATCAAGGCAGGACACATTTAATACTAACAGACTGAAAAAAGACAAAATTAATAATTCAAGGGATTATATTAGTGGGATGATTTTGTCCTTTATGTCATAGAGGGCTCAAGTCATCCTGTGTCTGACGTTCAGAAAGTTGTTACTCAGCGGTGGGGTAATACGGCTGCCCTTTCACTAAAATAAAATAAGGGAGGCAGAATAAGCACATACAAAACCAAACAGTGAAATCTAAACCGGGACGTTTGAGGATATTAGGAGCTCCGAGTCAAAGAAATCATCTTTAAAAAGTTTTCTAACTTAGCGTGGACAGCAGTGGAGGGATCAGACAACACATTGATCAGCACCCAGCAGCCTGGACATCTGTCAGCTGGTGTCTTCACTCTGGGGCAAAACACACTTCCGTAATGCCTCGCAAGGCAGCAGCTGCCACAGCAACCAAGTAGCCCGAAGGTTAGCTTTTCCTTCACTACGCCATGATGCTGGACCGAAAGGTCATTCGGTCACAAGCTGTTAACGGCAAACTCTTGCCAACAGGGTCGAAATGACCAGCAGCAAGCCTTGTTTTCCTTCTTCACGACTCACTGCTCTCCCCTAGTCGCTAACACTCTTTCTTGTATGGCTGATGTAGTACAGAATGAAAAAGGAAACACTTCAGCATCAAAAATACCTTTTATATCTTTAAAACACATCTTTAATCTGTCTGTCTCATCTTCCCCCAGAGACGAAAATCACGCTATGCAGAGCTTGACTTTGAGGTAATTTTAGTCTCTTTGATTCCTTCAAAGCTTTATTTTTTTTAATTAGACCAAAAACTTGACATGTCTCTTAGTGGCTTAGAGCATTAAATGTGAACAGGGTAACTTAATGGTAGCCAAATGTTTACCTTATACATAATGTGCAATGTTCCTGTGTAGAAGATAATGCACACCCGGAAACGCCACCAGGACATGTTTCAGGACCTGAACAGGAAGATTCACAGTGCAGACAAGGATAGAGAATCCCCACCTGTTGATGCCAAAGCTGCCAAAAGATGGAGTGTGTCCTCTGCCAGCAGCGACAAGACCAGCACGAGTGTAAACAGTTTAACTTTATTCTATTCTGAAGCCCCTCCCCCACCTTATTTTATGTTGTTCTTATTGTTTCAGTCTTTCCTCTTATTATTTGCAAAAGTCCCCGCTCTGTAGCAACGCTGCCTGCTCATTGCCACGTGTGGCCTTTTCCAAAACTGATTTTTTCTTTCCTGCTTAGAGTTTTTACTAATTCACTGCGGGGGCATCCAGGGCCACGGTGGTGTGTGGGCATGTTGTATTTATTCTTAAATAAGTCAATTTAAATACATGTTTAAATGCTGTCAATCCAAATATGACAAATATATATTTAATGTTTCCCGTTGGTCAGGAAGAGAGAGTGGAAGTAAAGAGATGCAATAGAAATCTAAAAAAAGGCAAAGTTTTTTATTTGTTCAGATATTTCCCTTCTCTAAACTCACATTTATTTTACTGATGTCCAAACACTGAGCGATTTGCCCTCCCCCCATGTTTCTATGGATGTATACACACACACACACACACACACACACACACACACTCATATTTGTGGAAATAGCCTCAATTTGCTCAATTTAATGGCCCAAATTGTTTTGGCACCATAATTCTAATGGGGTTTTTTTTTTGCATAAAACGTTTGCAAAATGTTAATACTAATTTTCTGTGGGCAGATGAGACAACCTTTTGGTCGAGACATTATGTTTGAAGAACAAACAAAAACTGCACCCCAACACCAAAATCTCATCCCAGCTGGTGGTGGAGAGCTTCATGGTTTTGCTGCCTTAAAGCCTAGGCAGCTTGTGATTGTTGAAAGAACAACACATTTTAAATTGTGTCAAGTAATTCTACACAAACATACCAGGGCAGATAACTGCTGTGGCCAAGAAGACTCAACTAGCTGCCAATCCAAGATGTACTGATAATTCATAAGACAAATTGACAACAAAATGACAACACGCATTCACTACATTTAAGAAATGTGCCACAAATTTAGAAGCAATACTGATCCAGGAAACGTCCTGCAAATCCATTCACAGTGTAACGGAAGTTTCCAGGGCTCAACTGAAAGACCAGACTGTCGACTGATTTTATTTATTCATAGATTTATTGGAATGAT
This sequence comes from Brotula barbata, assembly GCA_900303265.1. Taxonomy (NCBI): domain Eukaryota; kingdom Metazoa; phylum Chordata; class Actinopteri; order Ophidiiformes; family Ophidiidae; genus Brotula; species Brotula barbata. The sequence goes on from OMNV01003204.1 coordinate 29,970, forward strand.
CTTTACTGTTCATTTTATCATTTTGTAACGATAAGAGGAAGAACAGTACTGTATTGATCCCCGCAGGGAAATTCTTTGCATTTAACTCATCCCTACTATGAGGAGCAGTGAGCAGCACTCTAATGCACTTGCAAACACTCACTAATGCCCAGGAACCAAATCTAGATCTTCCACCTAGTGCCTTGGTCAAGGAAAATGGCAGGAGTGATGAGCCTAACGAACATGTTTTTGTGGGTGGGGGGAACGGGAGCACCGGGAGGAAACCCACAAAGACACAGGGACAACATCGAAACTCCACACAGAAATGTGCGGTGGTCAACCACTGGACTCGAACACACATCCTCCTAGCTGTGAGGCAGCAGTGCTAACCACTAAGCCCGTGGTGTTCTTCTGATCCAACCATCAACAGTAGGGTCTTTTAGTTGTCCTCCAGAACCTCCCGTTGTGTTGCGTTATTATGTGTTCTTTGCATGTGTTTTGTTGCGTCTCTCAATTTGCTGCATCTTTGTCGAATGTAGCCCATGTGTTGCCATATTTACATACATATCGTCTGAATTTGCAGCACATTTTAAATTTGCAGCACATCTTCAATTTGCAGCTTGCTGAGTCTTGGTTCTGTTGCAACACAGTGACATCACATTCCAGGGCAAAAGCACGTTAGCACAGTTGGCCTTCGCCAGTCGGAGGCTTGTTTGAGAACTCTACACAGAGGACTGTTGACAGTCCAATCCCCATCAGCTACTTCTTCCTTTACCGCACCATCATCACGTCCACAATCACGTCCTTACAACTGGTTATTGATAATGAGGAAAAAAGAAGGAAAGTTCCATGTATGTAAGTGATTGTTATGATCGGCTTTTCCTCATCTTGATGTTTTCGGTATTTTGTCTTAAAGGCGTGTGGCCTGTTGGCAGAGGTATAATAGTATAAATGCCACGGTAAGGAACAGGAACTTGTTTTGCTTTCTTACTTACTTTTACTTCATAGTGAAAGTACATTGAACATCAGCAGCTAAATTACTTTTCTAATGGCCAAACGTACTGGTATCGTTATCAGTACATTCGGTACAAAAGTTGCTCATATTAAACTACTGCCTGAAAATACTTTTACCACATCTGTACATGAATATATGACAGTAAACAAGATAATCAATGCTTAGCTGCAGCCCAAATATATATTTATTACTTCTACGTACTTCCAGGTCCATTGTTGGTCAAGCAACTTTGTCCACAAATAAAAACAACAAAAAGCACAAATGTGACGAACGGACACATAAATGTAAAACACGCCGCGGTCAGCCTCAGTAGTCGTGTCCTTTTTGTTAAGCCCACTCCCCACTGAGTAATCCGGCTTTCTTTTACCTCTTCACAATGGGACTAAACCAGACCAAAGTCTGACCAAAGTGACTGAAGGTGAGTTCATTACTAAAGTAGAATCAGTTTGCTACTACGTGGCAGTTCACAGAGTTAACCCTTCAGGTGCCACAGTTGAGGAAGCTGAGATCACGTTTCTACTGCGTCTATTGCTACGAAATTCAGTGTGAACTAGGTAGTATGAAGCTATATCCAGTGTGTGCTCAACACACAAAAGACACACACAGATTTCATATCATTCAACACAACACAATGAAAGGAGGATCAAATGATTCATGGCAATGTTAGTATTAAAAAGGGGCTACAGGTGTAAAGCAAACTCCTGGTATGTCTCTGTGTCAAGGACATGGTCAAAGTGTGATGAAGTGGTCTGCATTCAGTGTCACTTCAAGTCTCTGTCTTGGCACACCTCAACAATTGTTTTGCTTGTCACATTGTACACGGTGTCTGGCGGCTCAGCCTTGGCGTCAGGACAAATTTAGCTAAAAGCACTCCAGTAAATAGGCGTCCAGATGATGTTGTTGAGCGTATGAGTGGACTCGACAGCCAACGAACCAACCGAGCAGAACGGAGCAGTGACACAGCCGTGGAGTATCTGCGTTTGCACTAAGTAAAAAAAATCTGAATTATTTACAGTCCAAAATGTGTAGTTTAGCACATGGTTACTGCATGTCTTGACGAAGGAGCATGCATGTTACATCCTTCCTCCAGTCATTCTCCATGTCTGCTATCAGCCTCATTGACTTTATTAGTTTAATTTATGTTATTGATAGTAATAGGCAGTGATGATTTGTGAGTTGTTGCATTTTCCTATGGCCACTGGGTTTCTTACATTGGAGCCAACTGGCAGCGACTCGCTGAAATCTTTGCCACGGTACTGAAAACCTGATTATCTTTGAAAAGAAAGTGAAACATGTATATTTAGATTTGTAATTTTGAAATTAGTAATGGTGATTCGTAAATTATATTGAATTAGTGTAGGTGAAGCAACATTACTTCAAGCATTGAGGCTCCAGTACCAATAGAACTTGTGTCAGGACTCAAAGACGATGATAAATTCACATTATTTGGTGAATTTGTCCATTAACACCTACACTAGTGTTACACATTTGGTTTATAATGTCATAATTTGGTTTTATAATGTCAACATACATTTGGAATCCACTGCAGAGGTAGCCGAGAAAATAACTTTACTTCAAGGACAAGAACTGCAGTGCAATTCTTCAAAATTGCTTTATAATTATCTTCATACACCCACAAATGAGTGATTCAGCTGGGTCTTATGTATTTTGGAAAGTACAAAGAGACAAGAGAGGTTGAAGGCAAGTATAGATTTACTGAAAAAGTAGAGCAGAACTCGCAAAAAAGCTCCTGAAATACATAGGATAACTCGAGGACATGCTGTCAACCATCTAACCAGATTGTCTCCTCCTCCTTCCAGGACAAGCAGCAGACCCCCAGTAAGAGAGCGTGGGAGGGCATCAGGAAGACCCAATCCCCCCCATCCTGGGTGAGGAAGGATCTGGAAACGGTGGCAGCTTCGCCACTGGAGATGCAAACGGTGGAGTGGGAGAAGACCAGTGCAACCATTCCTCTGGTGGGCCAGGAGATCATGGACCTGCAAACAGAGGTGTAATGGGAATGGCAGCCTCACACTCAACTCTTTTTTTTTTTTCCCAGTGCAACATGCTGATACACCACATGCACTGCCCTGCTTTGTATTTCTACAAAAAAGGATGGACGGAGATGACTGGTAAATCAGGAGAGGAAATAAGAAGCGAGGAGGAGAGAGAGTAATAAAAAATAAGTATCACCAGAAAAATTGTGCCCACGGTATCCATTTCTATATTCTTTCATTCTGATCTTTGGATAGATTTCCAAACAATGTTCGGCATTTCTTGGATTGGAGCCGAGCCGAGACAGGTTGCCACTACTGTGTACATCACGCATCCATGTTTTAAGCAGCAAAGCTAAGGTAACCATGTTTCTTTTTTTTTCTTTTTTCTTTTCTCTCCGTGTATTAAATGGTTACTATCTAATAATCCTGATCACGTCTCTTATTTTTTTTACTTTTGAAAATACGGCGGCCCTTCGACTCTCTCCTCCAAATGAACGCTGACGTTTGTACGAATCGATGAAGCCCATGAATTTATTTCTTACTTTTCCAAAATGTCATTCTGAATATAAACAAGGGTTTGACAGTGGAGAAGGCAGACTGCCAAAATGTATAAATTTGCCCTTCCGTGCCATTCCTGACACCTGTTCACACCCATTGCCCCTCCTGCTCCCCCTCCATTTGGCTCCACCTCGGCCTGTGTCATCCACCTGATCCCTGCTGGGATGAGACGCCATCGGGGCCCCGCAGCATCAAGCGAGGCAAAACGTGGAACGTTACCCCAAACGGCAGGTTGTCCTCTCATCAACGACACAGATGCCAGAGGTGGCCAGCAGCCTTTCTCTCTCTCTCTCTCATTCACAAGTGTTCTAAAATTCAATCGACGGCAGAGTTAACCTGGCCACCGACTTCGGTGCATCCCGAAGGAGCCACACGCAACGCCTATACAACTGTTTTGACATTAACGGCAAAACGCAAAGGAGTTTTGAACTAAGGCAAAAGCTAATTTGTGCGTGTGAATGTGTGTATGCACGTGTGTAAATAAAGAATTATGTTGCGTAATGGAAGGTGAGCAAATGACTAGATTTATAAACATATACAGTATGGTACGATTATTAAACACTGATATGTATATGGCAGAGATGGGCTTGTGGGTTGCACACTGAGAAAGCACAAAGGCTCATTTGGAGTCCTGATGTACATCATTGTAATTATTTCAACAGAGTTCTACAGAATGGGTTTTAGCCTATAAATATCTTTCTTACTGTGCTTGGGGATAGTTATTATCATTACTATAAATATAAACATGATTATTCAGAGCCCCCACCACCCCCACCCCTTTCCTTTCCCTGTCCTTTCAGGGTACTGGACTATATGGGTGTTCTGTATTGCAATGTAATAGTGTGTGTTTTATTATTACCACCAGTCACTCTCAGCTCTGTGTTTGTCAAAAGCCCAAACACCAACCCCACGACCTTCTCGGTCTTTGCCCCGCCCTGCTACACATACACTCCCCACCTCCCCACACTCTTTTTTTATTTCACAGGGGTCACCTCTTTGTTATTGTACAGTTTTCAGAGCACAAAATGAATGTGTCATATTTCTAATAAAATCATATCTATGTAATAAATTAAAACTAGTCCTGATATATTTCCTCACCATATGAGCCTTACATTATTTAGTTTAGTGTTGTAAGTACAGTATGTATACTGTACTTACAATATATATATATATATACAGTATACACACATATGTGTATAAATGTGCATATATATATATATACACACATATATTTAGCATATTTTTACTGAACTATAATAGCATGAATCAATTCTACAATTGATTCATGCTATTATAGTTTGTCAATACTACATCAATTTAAAATGCAATTATCATTCGTTACCTTTGGAATGGGCATTTTCACGACAGCAAGAGTCACAGTATCCGGAAGGGTTCATTTATTTATTTAATTATTTTTGGTTTTTCATTTTCCTGGTTGTTACAAAGCAGAATGACTGACTTATGTACAGAAGAAAAAGAACGTTTCATGTAACATACTTAAATTCTATTACTTAATTGTTGTTTTTTTCAGAACTCCAGTCTTCAGCTATTTAAGTCATCACAACTGGATTTCAACTCGCACTTGGCTCTCCACTCCACACTAAGCAGCAAATTGTCACACAAATTAGACAAGATGTGTAAAAAAGGAGCCTCATTGGTGTTTTTTTTTTGTGTTTTGTGTTTTATTCAAAGATGGACAAAAGACAACAAAGGAGGGAAACAAATGACAATACATTAAACAAACTGGAACCAGGTAAGGAGGGGACAGAGTGAGGGGGCTGATTGGCTGAGACGACTGGTTATTTCAAGTGGTGGGAGGATGACAGCTGGTAGGTCGAACTGTCCAAGTGATCTTCAGTTACTCAACTCACAACAAGATCCACCTATGGGAGAAACACACTCACAGACACAGAGAGAGGGAGAAGTGCCAGGAGGATCAAAATCTAAATAGACCTCTCCATCAGAGTGTTGGTAGATTCACAATAAAAGGTTCCTTAGTGGTTTACTAGCAGAAAGCTTTTAGTTAATTTGCTTGAAAAACATCTTTATCTTTACACAACAGGAGTAAAAGTTAAACATGGCCGACTTTCATGCCTGTCGCTGCGTACCCACACACTTTGTAGTTAATGGGCCCAGTTACAACAAAAATCCAATCTCCGTATTTGAACATTTTTACACCTTGTATCAACGTGTGTTCTTCTTATGTGAATGCTGTCTGTATTCATAAGTGGGTTTTTATGTTCCTTCATTTATAATATAAAATTGTTACATAATAAGTAATTAATTTTCTTCTTTGTTTGCATAATCTTTCACTGTCCACATTCCAGGCACTAGGACACATTTACAGGAGGCCAAAATCAGTCAAATCATTGGGGACAAGACAGGATGACCCTTCATTATCTCATGAATGTGTCTCACCTGTATCTATTGACACATCTATAGTGTTGGCAAATATTTGATGCATCCAGGTACCATTTAATCACTCAAATTACATCCCATTATCTCCCCAAGGAGAACGTTTGAAAAAGTGAAGGCATCCCTCATAAAGGCCTGCCCAGGATGTCTCCAAGGTCACAGTGACATTTCAGTCAAGCAGCCATAAAAGACGGCGTAAACCCAACACATCATTCCACACAAGAACATTCAACATATAATCAAACATGGGGATGGGAATGCTTTGCAGCCTCAGGACAGGTAAAGCTGGAACATTATTGTTTAATCTAAATCATTTTCAGTTGCATTTCCTGTATGAAGAGGTGCCATAAAAATGTTATTTTTATTAATTACTTTGCTGGTTCAGATAAATCAAGTTTGTTGTCAGGTAGAAATATGTATTTCCAAATGTCATTCATTGTTGGAATTGATCACTCTGAGCAGATTGACCTTTGAGGATGTGTCCTGCTTTTCATAAAGTATGCATTCGTATATAATGATGCATAATTTGTGCGCGTGTGTTTGAACATTTTAGTATGTTTGTACTGTGGGAAGATGCACATGTTTATGAGCAGTTGAAGGATTTTCTATTCTTCTATATTTCTTTCTCTTTTTTTTCTGTAATGACCACGGGATTATTTATGACTTTCCTCTGAAAAAAAACAATCACGACAGGAAGATGTTTGGACTCCACTAATAAAGATTTAAGTAGCCATAAATTGTCAGGCAAATAAATGGCGGGGCTGTTGATAGCAGATTTAAAGAATAAATCAGAATCACTGAAAAAAAAAAAGCACCGAGGCACAGCTATAAACTTAAATTAAGAAGATTATCCTCTATAAGGGTGAATAATCTAGATTGGTTTACTAATTTGTAAGTTTAGTTAAATTAATTACACTTAGGTACCCATTTCTCCATGATGAAATGGAAGAGTGAATCGCATGTGGTTAACCAACATTCAAATCAAAATGAAATCACTGGAGCATTTCATCATGATTTCCATAATCACTGAGCCATTAAAATGATCAAAACCTATAAAATATGCAATTAATTAATCATCATTTAATTGCTGGCAGTAGTATTACCAACTAATAGTTTGAATGATAAAATGACTTTGGTCAACTTTGATTTGGAGGTAGATACTAAGAAATAACTGTTGATGTATCAAAATTATAATTATCATTATTATTGAAATTATTTCCCACCAATTATCTGTGTCTGGGGCATAGTGACATCATGGCAGCCCCAGTGTGCCTGTTCCCGGCCACATCCTCCAGTTCTTTCTGAAGGATCCCATGATTTTCATTACATATGTGAATCACTGACTTCTATCAATTTGAATATTTCTGCATAACAGACGACAAACTATCAAACAAGGACAAGTAAACATACAATTCATGAAAAGTGTGTACTCTATGACAATACGTTCATATCCTCAAAATCGTGTTGATGAACCTGCATTGTACTGGTCTGTAAGGGAGGAAACCCCAACAAAAACTACTTAAAGTGCAGAGCATTTCTGGATGGTGTGCAGAATATGACTTGAGTTAAAGATAAAATAATTGATGGATTACTGCACGGATAAATGGATGTATGCTAAGACTGAAAGAAGAGGAAATTTGCCAGAAAATTCCATCTGTCTGAAGTTGGGTTGCAGAGGTAATAGGAGAATAAACACACAGAGGGTACACACTGGAACACACAGGAAGAAAGGCCTGCAGATGAAGGACCAGAACGGAATGGAATTCAGTAATCTAAACAATCCCAGAAACATAGGCTACAAACCCAGGATACTAATCTAATGTTAACATCTGTGGGCTCTATGACACAGATTAGAAAACGCTGCTCTCCAAAAGCATTTGCATTTTAAAATTAGTATAAGATATATATATATATACAGTGATGAAGATACAATGACTTCAGCTCATTTTCTTCACCCAAGACGTTCATTTCCAACCAGAGTGCATTCATTGGCCTGCTGATTTAACACCAGTCGGCACCGGGCTGGAGGATCATTTGTATCCATCCGTAGACATTACCCTCACATTGTTAGTTAGACCATCAACAAGCATTAGACTCCAATTATATTTGGCTGTACAAAGGCCTGTACAAATGGCCATTAAATGCACTTTAATGGGACTTCTTGACACTTGTCTCTGGTCTCCTCACCTGGTCAGCTTATCACCAAGGTTACGGTTAGTGTTGTCAAGCGTGCAGCTGGTGAACGGCAAACAGCTGCAAAGCCCACCAACCTGAACCCACACAGAATGTCGCCATTTCACTGCCAAATTCATTTCCAAAGGGACATGAAGTACCCTGCGACCGTGCAGAGAGCATTTTCCCATGAATCACAAAATAAAAGTCATGACTCCGTGTTTTCAGCTTCCAGGATTAGAGCTCTAAAGCTTGGCAGTTAAATGTGAGTGTATGTACACTATGTCACAACAAGACACAAGCAAACACACAGTGAGTGCAGCGTCTGCTCCCAACAAATTACTCCTCAATGATCAAAACCTTTTAGTGGCGGCCTAAATTTATGCGTGTTTTTATGATTTTTTTGGAAAGTTGGGTGCCGTATGTGAACAGGTTGTACAGGCTGAACCTGCATGCCTGCGTGGTGGAAGCAATGTGCCTGGAGGAGGACAGCTGGTCATCCATTATCACCACTAGGTTCCTGGCCGTGCTATTTGGGAATAGTTCTGTGGAGCCATGCTGGATTTTGACATTGTGATGGATAGAACTGGTAGAGAAGAACGAAGGAGTTATGTTGGAAGTACATCACACATACAAGAACCACGGTGTAGAAATAGAACAAAGAGCGCCTTGTCGGACACTCACAGATAGACACGCGGATGGCTTAGAGGAGGGCTTCAGCTGGTAGTTGACTAAGGGGAAGAAAAACTATTATAGCATATTTATATATACTGTAGCTATTTTGCAAACTGAAATGTCGTTTGTTTCACATTTTCTCAAAACTTCTACTACTGTTTCTAACAAATTAGTTTTGAGAATTAGGGACACTGTAGGTAAAAGAAAAAAAATATGGAGCCAAATTCTTTATTATAGAGTCACAAAGTTAAAAATAGAGTCTTTCACACACACCGCTGAAAGCATGTGTATACTACGAAAAGCACAGACTACTAAAAAACCTGTAACTGCGTGAATGCACGATCTGTTTGTGCATATTTTCAAACTGTGTAAATTATACTACTTTTTTTTTTTAAATTCAGGCAAATTTGCAACTTAACTATCTCAAAGAATATACGAGTGGTTATTTTTGTTTCCAAATTTGTGATCTTTCTCTCACAATTCAGCAACTTTGTAGTCACAGAGAGTCGTGCGCTCTATTTTTTTTATAATACGCCATTGTAAGAAATACATTTCAACTATTGTAAATAAAAACAAAAAAAAATGAGACTGTTATGGAGTTGACCATGTGTCACTATTCAGGAGCTACTGATACGCTTTTGAGCTGTTTGATGATGGCAGGTATACAACAGGAAACATTTTTCAATGGTTGTAAGAGACTAATGAAGCCAATCATCACAAGCCTACATTGTTATTTATTCAACAGAAGCTTTTACATCATTATTTATTTGCCTCAACTATAAGTAGTTCGTCTGCAGCTTCACAGGAGAGAGACAGCAAAAACAATGACTACAGGCGGCATATTGCATGCTTAAGGATGAACCCCCCTCCACTCCCTCTTTGTCCTAGGTCATCAATTAATTTTTCATGTGCGACTCACTAATTCATGGGGACATCTGTTTTTGCAGTTTACACTTTACGAGTCCCGTGTGCAGCAGGTACGTCTGCACCCAGCTGCAAGCCGATCAGACAGTTGCATGTTGACGGTTTGGCAACGTGCTGACATATGAAGCTGTTTAAAAATCTGACCAAAAAAATGCAATTATCATTAAGTACTATAACGTGAAAGTAGCTGCATTAGTGTGGCAGCAGTAACATTTAATAGTTCATGATGGCGCTCCCATGTGTCGACCAAAACGGTCTCAGATCTCAGGTGTCAGCAAATAAAAGTCTTCTTCACAGGAACACTAGAGGCTCCCACAGTCCAAACATATGCATGTTAGGGGAATTGGAAACCTTATATTGACCCATGTGTCTCAGTATGTGTATGTGTGTGTGAGCGACTGCCCTCCCAACTCCAGATTTCCACAATCCTGCAATCCCATGCTGCCCCAGGATCCAGGCCATGCAGTATCTTATATGTAAGACCTTAAAATCTACCCTGGTGCTGATAGGAAGCCTTCGGAGGGGAGATAGGATTGGAATGATGTGTTCACACTGACGGGTTTTGGTGAGGATTTGTGCTGCAGTGTTTTGAACAAGCTGCCGTTTTTTGTTTAGAACTGTAGAACCTAAGCCGGAGAAAAAAAAAAACTGCAATAGTCAAGCGTAACATAGAGAACGCATGAATTACAGTTTCGGCAACTGCCACATTAAAGAACGGTCTGATCCTGGCTAAGTGAAAGTATGCGATCCTGGAAATATTATTAATGTGATCCTTGAAGGTCAGATCTGCATCAAAGGTTATGTCTAGGTTTTTGACAGTTGAAGAATGTCGGGCGGGACATTTATCAAAGGCTATTGAAATGTTCTCAAATACTCTTGGAGACAGGACTCAAGGTGGAAGAGTCCCAGAATGATTCATTAGGGTTTATGAAGACATATGCACATAACTGACAGTCATCCGCATGCCAAAACTGCAAATTATGTCACCAAGCGGCAGAAAGTAAACTGAAAGGAGTATTGGGCCAAGCATAGAACCCTGCATAACCCCAAACCTTACAGAATATAGCGATGACCTGGTGTCACTCAAGCCGACAAAATGGGACCTATTTGATGGGTAAGATCTTAACCAGGAGAGGGTCAGGTTTTTGACCCCAGATAGTTTTCAAGGCGTTACATATTGTGTCAAATGCTACACTTAAGTCATGAAGGATTAGAACAAATGCAGCGTCTAACTAACAAGCAGATCATTTATTATTTTGATCAGTGCTGTCTCAGTACTGTGGAAGGCTATAAACTGGACTGAAAAGGTTCAAATTAATTGTTGGAGGTTAAGTAATCAAACAGCTGATCAGCTACTAGACGTTCAATGATCAGAGAGGAAAGTCAAATGAGAGATTGGTCTATAATTGTTATGGATATTCAAATCTAGAGACGGCTTTTTAAATAGAAGTGTGAAGACAGCTGTGTTTGGTCGTTGCTCCTCGTGGTCTTCCTCCATGTTTTATAGCTCCAAGAACTCACATAAAAAACATAAAGCTTTAATCCCATATCAGACGAATCCTAACACACACTCACACACACATACATGTTTAGAGTGCATAGCACTGACACCCTTTTCTTTGTCCCGGCTGATGGTGGGGATGCGTTATTACAGTTAGAGGAGATAACAAAGGCAGACAAGCTGCATGCAGGCTGCTCTTGTAATGGCCAAGAGCTTATCGCTGCAATGATTCTATAAAACAGACCAGGACCAGAACTGCTATCATTATCTACCTTTTATTTGTTAAACCCCCAACCATTCCGCACTTAAACACAGCACCGGCCTCGTGTAAAAAGAAACAACTCTTAGCTGCACGACAGGCTCGGAAGGCAATGTCAGTCCCTACATGCTAGACAGCATATCTAGCCTATATTATTGTGCCATAAATGATATAGGAAACTTCACGCTAACACACTAGGATTGTAAACTTAAACACAGCCAAGCCTAAATACATCTGAGATGACAAGCTGGGCCTGACAAAGTCGAGGTGGGATACAAAAGGAGTCTCGTGTTCCAAATGCTTGCTTGATTTTGTCAACCATGTGACTTTGTGGACATTCGCATGCACTACAGAGCACAACGCATTCTCTTTCGCAGCGTTCTCTGAAATAACAGGAAGCAGCTGACAGAAAATATCCTGTCCGGCAAAATTGAGGCAGTCTTCCCTTGAGCTAGTCCGTATGTCAAGGAAGCGACATCCGTGCCACGCGTGTCAAGTCACAAAATTTCAATTTACAAGGGACATGATAAAGTCCCGTTAGATATGAGCCTCCGTGGGACTCGTGACTGCATCAAGCATGAACCGGACCTGAAACAACACAGCGTAAACCACTGAGGTTACTGTACAGCGTTTCGGAAGCATTGAGATTGAGCATTAGGGTACCTGTTGAAATTATTATCACAATATATATCAGAAAAATAATATTGTGAGAATAATGAGCATTTGTTTTACTTATAATGGAGACAATTTGAGGAAAAGTAATCAAGAAATTAGTTGAAATATTACAGGGATTAAGTGGTAATATTTAGATATATTAGGTACATCATGACTTCATTCTGAAAACATTTAGACTTTCTAATAATATTTTAACTCGATTTTTTTTTCTTTATATTACTGCGGCCATCTTGCTTTTTTATCTGGTCCGTTGTTGGGAAGAACAAGAAATGAACTGTGTCTTCAAACGTATCATTTAACTCATATTTTTGCTCATTTGTGTTGATTTCTGTTCAGCACCATAGCGACATGGGGCTGTTAGCATAGATTTAGTCTCCTCCCTCCGTTTAACGACAGCTAGCACTGTACACTGTACAAGCTTCCTAATAATGCACAGCAATCTCCCTGAGTAGTATTAGTCTGCTGACTCCTTATTGTTTACCAGCATTAATAGGGGGGGAAGCTTAATGGTGCAGTGTGGATACACTGACTGTCTTCCCTCCACATGAGAAGACTAATTAGGTAAATCTAATCTGCAAGAGAGGCCTGCATGCAATTACATGGAATAAAATCCTCTGCGTGATTCTACTGTGCAATTAGTCTGATTGTGCATGAATGGACATAGTCTGTGTTGTTTTTCATCTCTCGCTCTGCTTCTCCCTCTGTATCTAGTCTGCACTTCTCCCCAGGCACGAAGTCCCTATTTGTGTTCATCAAACGGAATCAATAACATACAGCTGAAAATAGCCATTTCTGTCTTTACGGTTTATGATTCTGCTGTGAATGCTCGACTGTCCTGTAGATTCAAATAAAGGAAGTAATGAAAAGAGGAAATATTTATTCTTGGGGAGAAAAGTGAAGAGTGCAGCCGTGGGTAAAGCTGCTATGACAGAGACAGTATCACCCTCTGAAGACTTTACTAGATTTATACCACGAAAAGACCTCTGATCTAGTCAACTATTGAAATACAGGAATAGGTGGAGCTTTAAAGTACCCAACTAGTTCATTTAACTCAACTTCTTCAAACGTTCACTTCCTAGTAAATGTAAAAAGTAAACATGACATTTCTTTGGTTTCATTGCTCGTCTGCTTTGTTGTAGTCTGGTTTCAGTAAATGTATATATTTTACTTTTGCGTTTGTCTGTTCTGACAGTAAACGCAGCACCTACTTTATTCAGCTTATACTTTGATGCGTCTATATAACGCTGTGCACTCAAAGTAAGACCTTTATCTTTAGTCCTCCTCTCTAATTATGGCATGTCATCTGTGGGTTCACAAAATAACCCAGGGGGCACTGCAGAATAAGGCTCAGCTGGTCTAATATGCATCTAATTTATTCCCAGTTCGACTGCATTCTGTGTAGCTGTCTGTAACAACGACCTTTCAACCTGAAAGCAACAGAGAGGCACCCAGACGTCTACGGGGCAAGGATGCAGACTTGACTTTTATCTCTTAACTGAGACACAACTTAAAAAGGAAAATGATGAATAAAAAAATAGCTATGCGCTCCAGATCTCCAGATCGGTTTCTGCTTCAGCGTGCATGCAGCATGCGGCCCTGCAGGCTTGGTGACGGGAACCAGGTTTCTGCCTGGTTGGCTCATCTGCTGCAGGTGTGGCAATCAGACACACCTGAGTCCAATTACCACCTGCACTGCAGCACCATGTGCCTCAATGTCCTGAACACACACACACTCCCAAACCCGATCCCACTTATAAAACATCCAACCCACCCTGAGTTCTCCTAATGTCCAAAGCCGTCTCTCCCACGTTGATCAAATGGCACCTGTACATGCGTAAAGCTTGAAAATGAAGGTTATCTAATTAAAAAAAAAAAAGATATGTATGTAAAGTAAAAGGATTTCCAACCTACTGCAAAAATCCAACAATCCTTAACAGTGATATCACTCGTTTCTGTTTATGCTTACCAGATAGTAGATCAGATAGAAATCAAAACATTTTCCTGAAAAATCTCAAAGGTTTAACAAAATCAAAACAAAAGCCTTCAACTGTTGAGATCAGCCGCCACCACCAGCCATGAAACCAGATGCTGATCTGACAAACAAACTCTGATTTACAGCTTCTCACTTCAATTCCTCTTTGTGAGAAATGTTCGCAGCAGGCAGGAGATGCAAACCTTTCCACAATGATCTGCGTCTGCCCACAGTCAATGATTAATGTTCCCGTCAGGACCAAATTGACACAAACACTCAGACTCACTCACACAGAGCTTTCCCTCGGAAAGATTTTCTTAGAAATCTGAAAAAAACAAACAAAAATAAAGGCAGGAGTCTCTCTTCCAAGCGATTTAAGTTTGCGCTCTCCTCTTCAAACTTCCGCTCGAGACTGTGAGCAGCTGAAAGTCAGGCACTATATAACCACAAAGCCCTTCCACGGCTCTTTTGGATAACTTCTAATGGATAATATTGGTTGCATAATTGGAAAACTCATTAAAAATGAATGAACAATAGTGCTGAGCTCTACAGTCATAATAGCTCTGCCATCAGTTGCCTGTTCATTCGAAACGCCATGACTGCACAGCAATAGAAAAGTTAAAAGAAAAAAAAAAAGGAAAATCATGATACAATCACAGAAATGTTGGAAAAAATGCCTCCTAGGCTGGCCACGTTCAGGAACACACATTAAAGAAGGGGCATTTGTATGAATCTATGCTCTGTGATCTGAAGAGCCCAACAAACGCCAACTTTTTCTTACGTTTTTTTTTTAATTAGGGTCCATGCAAAGTGTTGTTTTTACTGTAACTCTCATTTAAATAGCGATCAGGGCCTGATGGCGGGCCGACAGACAAAACAGGATCAATGAATGAAACATATCTACATAGCTGGCCAGTTAGTTTAGTTTAATCTGCACCTGTTAAATTATTCAAATAGAACGGCAGCAGAACATGCAGCGCGACCGGTCTGTGCTAGGGCAAGCGATGGAGCAGCTCGCCTCGCTACAGGAAGCCCAGGGTCACGCTGGCGGATGTCACTCGAGCCGTGGGACATTTTCTGGGAAGATCGAACTGTCATGTAGCAGCTGCTGGAGCAGTCAACCTGCCCCACCTCCCAAAAACCCTCTGGCACACCAAATTCAGTATCGCCGTGAAAGGCGATGGAAAGTGTTGAAACCGTGGCGTTCTCAGGAAGCTGTCCAGTGTCTGACAACATCAGGAGGGTTGAAGTTGTCATAGTGGTCCACAGCGACAGTCTCAGAGCCTGCAGGTGCAAGGCTGGAAAAAGGGGACTGACAGGCGGTGCTAGAGCAGTTTGTCCATTTGTTCCCTATAGATCAGCATCCCAGGCTGGGGAATGCTGTCTCTCTGATGGAGAAACATCTCAGTCTAGACCCACCTGCCATGGAACCGCACCTTCCACTGTTCCTGTTCCACCGTTACAAAGGGGCGTCCCAGTCAGTCCACACACCATGAGCCCTTATTAAGCAATCCATGCACAAAGTTGGGCGCATAGATAATTAGTCATGGCTGCATTTTGGGCCAAACATAAAGTGAACCGATCAAAGTGACACGCGACATTCCCTTTAAGGGACAAGTGCGGCTGGACATGCTTCAATGCTTGTTAGAAGGCTGAGTCTACAAGAAGAACTTATAAATCTTCTCACTTATAAGTCAGGAAATGGCTTGATGAGGAACATGACTGAGGAATATTATTATTATTATTATTATAATTTTTGTTCTTGTCAATTGATATGTTTATACACAATATTTACAGAGAAATAGAGATTATTTTTCTTCTTATGATTATTAGTAGTAGCAGTTGTATGACAAAAAAGAAATAGATATGTGTTTTATTGCGGGCAAGGACGCTCCAAGGCATTTTGAAAGCCTGTGACTGTGCCCGAGGACATTTAGAAGTTAAAGTAAGACTCCTTGACTTCACTGATGGCTCTCTCATCACTAGCAACAGGCAGTGTGCAAAACATACACAAAGCAAAACACACTTCAAATAAGCTTTGCAGCTCCGACTTGTTAATAGTGTTCAGCTGGCCAAGTGGGGATTGGTTAGGGGGGAAGGTTACGGCACATACTTTGTTGCGGTGTATGACCTCTTGTACAAATTCATGTCTTGCACTTGGCAATCAGTGGTTGGCATAGAGCCTCAACTTGAGTGTCACCCATTTTCCCTAAATTCAACACAGCAGCAAATTCTCCAAACAATTTTTGCAGGGGCCAGCAAACCGAGTGTCCAAGTCACTAAGAATGTTGTCCGTCACAGTGAAGAGGAAGGGCAGTCTCTCACCCGAGCTGCCCCCTCTTGAGTGGTCTCATCATGTCCATTTTTTTTCTCCTCTGATTGCTCTTTTCTTGGCTAAATTGAGGTGCAACGTCTGTTTCAGTTGCAACTAGTGTGGTCTCGGATAGAAAGAAACAACAGTACTTTATTGATCCCTGTAAGAAAATTGTTCCTCTGCATTTAGCCCATCCCAACTAGGAGGAGCAGCAGGCAGCACCCAGAGGCACACGCACGAGCGCCTGGCAACCAACTCCAGATCATCTGCCTAGTGCCTTGGTCAAGGGCAATGGCAGGATCGATTTGCCTAACGCACTTGTTTTTGAGGGGGGGAAATCCACGCAGACACGGGTAGGACATGCAAACTCCACAGAGACAGGTGTGGAGGTCGACCCTGGGATTCAAACCCAAGACCTTCTTGCTGCGAGGCCACCATCCTGCCAAAAAAGACTAAAAAAGAAAAGAAAAGAGTCATGTTGGCTGTTTTATATGTCGAGGGAGATTGTCAATGAATGGAGAATCACATTTCTCTCCTCAAATACACCATAGAACTTTTGACAAGACAGTCCGTGGCACAATAGACTCGAATGATTGAATGAATTCTTGAGATGTTTTCCTTTCTTGGTCTCGCTGGTGAGTTTGCACATTGGCAGAATGCAGTCAAGTCCCACCACAACACAAGGGAGGTGCCTTACAACTGGCACAACAACCAAAAAGCGGATTGAACGTTCTCCCGTGGTTTGTAGTGAAACACGTGCTCCAAACAAAGGCTGCAGTTTAAAAAAAATAAATAAATCAACTGATTCAGACCACAGCAAACGAACAGCAGGTGTGAAAATGCCATCATGCTCACAGTCTTGGTATCTCTGTTGCCTGCCTGTTTCTGCAGCATGCACACCAACACAGCTTAAGAGACACAAGGAGAAAATGTAGCAAGGGCGTTCTTGTTCAAAATTCGTGTTTAGTCGTCGGTCGTAGCCTTCAGCGATCTCCGCAACACAAAATTTTACTTCCACCTTGTGCTGTTGATTGACGGTTGTAAAATCCGTTTCCATCCGGGCAGGCTGCTTTGTTTCCATTTGCTGTATCGTACTATGTCACTGAGTGCAGTGGCGAAAGTTCAACCAACTCTGGGTGCTGCGCTCTGTGATGTAGTTGGGCGCAGATCTCCACGGGGCTCGCCACTTTGCTCGGTGCAACGGACATTCGCCGTTGCGCAAAATACACCTACACGTGAATGGGTTTCAGAGCAACGCACACACATAACACTTGTTTGTACAACGAATGCTGGAAGAATAGTCAAATCTTAACACACTTGGATAGGAACAACCACCAGAATGTATATAACACAACTCTACATGGAAAACGTAAAATTGTAGTCAGAATAAGGTAAAAGCAGAAACACAGTACATAAAGACTTTTGTGTTTGTTTTCAAAACCTTTTGGTGGCCTAGCTAAATGATGTCATTTTGTATATCTGACTAAAGATAAAGAGTTAGTCTGCTGCTTTTTTTTCAGTTTTTTTGGAGGTGGTCGTTGAGGAGTGATTCACAAGGAGAAAATATTTCAAGTGTACTAAGAAAATTACCATTGGGATCATTGTCGAGGTCTTTGGTTTTACCCCTGAAAGATACTGTTTGTCCAACTGATACTGAATGCCACTTTCACCCATTATGGAGCGTTGCAAGTCTTCCCACATAAAGTACCGTTCTCTGTGTGCTGGAGTAATCTCCTGGTTTCAGAATTTATCGTACATCCACCAATTGTTCTCACAAGCAATTTCTGAGAAGGGCATTTGTCTTCAGATGAAAAAAAGGACACTCAGGATCCAATATACACCATTAGTGCTCTCACCGCGTATTGGCTAATCTCTTTTGACTTTCTCGCTGTGATTTGAAGCCTTTATGAACAACAGGAAGTCAGGGAATGACTTTCATACACTCTTTACAAAAAGTTGGTGCGATTGTTGGGGCTACTTTCTTGAGAATTGCCTCCCTGTGCTTATTTGTAATTTTTTTCTGGCTACAATCCCGGCTTATCTACTGCCTCGTCTTTCTGTTGCTGCCTCATTGTCCTCACTGCGGCTACACGCGTGAGGTCCTGGTTCTCAATGCCTGACAGGGACAGCAAGTTTTTCTGTTTGGGTTTAGACTTTTTCACCCTCACCCACGCATGTGATCCTTTTATGTGTAAGAACCTGCTTTTGATAGTGGCTTCTCAACTCTTACCCGAACCCTGCTTTACCCGGGAGACTGCCTTTGCACACCTTATTGTTTTGTGTTGCCTACAAATCTCCTCTACAACCATCTTTCTCTTCCCTGCTGGTGTTGACTTCTTCCATACCAGCTGCTCTGTGCCAGGTAGAAATCCCCCCATATCCCTGCTGCACCTGTCTTCCCTCGCACTATTTCTAATAGAATTTGTGTTTGGGTTACTTGACGATTTATAATTTGATCAGTAAAACCTGAGTGGTTTCATCAACCAATTTCAAATTTGGTTCACATGTAGACAAGGGGTTTGGCTTCTATCTTGATAAATTTATAAACAAACGCACAATATAATGATAAGATGTGTGAATGCTTA
The DNA here is from genome assembly GCA_900303265.1 of Brotula barbata. NCBI lineage: Eukaryota > Metazoa > Chordata > Actinopteri > Ophidiiformes > Ophidiidae > Brotula > Brotula barbata. The sequence goes on from OMNV01003204.1 coordinate 49,011, forward strand.
TTAAAAAATAGTCATTTAAATGTATATATATATGTATATATAATGTATATATATATGTAAATATGGAAAAATGATTAATTTCAGTGGTTCATTCAACTGTACTACATGGTACACCCATCTTTAATTTAAGACATAATCCACGTTTCTCAGAAATGTAACAACACCAATGGGCATCGATGTGAATGGCGGCGTTATGAGGTAACCCCTATAGTCAAGTCAATAAATAGCGAAAGTAATAGAACCTGACTGTCTGAAACTGAAACCAAGGACAGGACTAAAGCTCTCTTGCTGAATATGGAGGGTAAACATTCCAGAACTAAGATTCAAAAAGTCAGATAAAAATGAGCCAAACTAAGCCCAGAGGTTTGTTAAGGAAAATATAATAACAAAGGATTCAGCTGCCTGATTTTCAACATTTTAAAAAAGTTGGTCGGTTACAACACTTACACACAAATAAAAACATTGATTGTTAGGTTGTATGTAGAAATAATTCCTTAATAAGGAATTTTGTGTGATTGTTGTGTTCACACCTGCCAAACCAACAGCCACGAGGGGGGGAAACTACCCGGTCTGTTTTAACCAGACTAAAAAGTGCTTAGTTACCCAGTTCTTTGTAGAAACAGTCCTGGAAGAAGCAGTCAAATTAGCTATTCTCCAATGTATATAATACAACTCTACATGTAAAATTATATCTGAAATTGTAGTCAGAACTAATAGGATAGCAGACACGTAGTATAGAAGGACTTAGGTTTTGTGGAAATCTGGAATCTCTGCTCTAAGGGACTTTGATGCTTTTACACCAGCTGGGCAGAGAGATAAAAAGGGAAGCAAAGGATGGGGTGGACAGACAGTGAAGGAAAAGACAGGGAAGAAAGTAAAAAGTAAATGATTTCTGGGTGATGGCATGTCGCGTTATCACAGTCGTTTGGACCATATCCAAGATTTTGAATACCTTTTTATTTGTGATATATTGCTGCATTACAAAAGCATCTGTAGCATTATGAGAGCTGTACAAAGGCCTCATAAGGTGACGCAAAGCCTTTTAAGTGTCCTTCAGACGCCTCAAATTATGTCTGAGTTTTATATCAGCTTCATTTGCCATGTGGCTCCAGGGATTGCGTGGAAGAAATTTATGTTGTCAATTTCCCGAACAGTATTAGGCTAGCTGATCAGTCTGCTACACCCGACAGCCGTATAAAAACACAGAGATGTTGCCATGAGTGAAGAGAGCTATTTTAGCTACTTTGTCCATTCCTTCCATACTGTTTCCACACTCCCTCTAGCCACAAATGCTGATGAACAGCCAGAGTTCACTTTCTGCGATGTTTTAGAAAGCACTTGCTGACTTTCCACACATTTTCCATTCTTATTTCCAGGTGTGTCCTCTGCATAGTCGTTCTGAGGTGTCCAAAATTCTCTTGTGGTACCCCTTTAAAGTAATTTATAGGTCTAGAATACTCTCAAAAAAGGTCTACAAAGCATAATAATGTGGTGAACTAACGCATTTAAAAAAAAAAAATTTTTTAGATGTACCTGCATATTGTCTCATATCTTACTGCTCAGTTTCCTTCTCCTCCTCAGTAAAGAGCTTTGGCACCATCCTGGCCAGCACGCTCTCCGTAGAGCCACATATCAAAAACATTTCCCGAGCTGCTTTTTATCCACCTCTGCAACATTGCCAGACTACATCAATCCCTCGCTAACCACAGGACTGAAATGCTTGTCCACACCTTCCTGAACTGACTTCTGCATCCCTGTGCTCTGGCGCCGCTAATATATTTCTCCTCAGACTCCTGAACTCATCCTTAACTCTCCTGCACAAACTGTCACCTGCAATAAGTGACCACATTACACCAAACCACATCCAGCTCCATTAGCTTCCTGTCTAATACAGGATCAACTGTTCCTGACTTTTAACGTCCTCCACAAACTGGCCTCTTCCTACCTCTCTAACATCTTTCAGGTTTACACCCATCCCGCTTATTGTAGTATCTTCAGTTGCTCTCCTCAAAATTCCACCCTCCCACCTTAGCGCAAAAGAGTACTGATACTAGGCTGTAGAACTTCCTCCCCTGTACCTGCGAGCGATCTTGTTTCATTGTGTGTGAATGCAATTCTGTCACAGTATGGTGGACAAGTGTCTTCCATAAACTGTACACTGTACCATGGAATGCTGCCAGTGCACTTGACCTTGCAATATTCACTGGAGACACATCAATTTGCTCTGTTTCAACAGCTCTTTCTATGTCAGCCGTACGCAGCTTGATAGTAGAGACTGGTTGGTTTTGTACAAGTACAATAATGCAACATTGTACAATAGCACAATCACAATAGTGCAATTTGCACTCTTCACTCCTGTTGTACTTGGTAAAGACGTACACTTGGAGGCCTCCAGGGAGGTAGCGGCTGATGACTATGTCAACAACATTGTTGATGATGCTCGTCTTGTCTCTTTTTGCCTTTTTCACGTACATACTCTTCAGGGCTTTGCTTTTGGATTCTATAACACTGTCGGTGTCTACAGTAGACAGGTAGAGAGGGTGACAACCTTCAAATTGCTTGGCATTCACATCAGAGAGGATCAGCTGGTCACACAACGTATGCCAAATCATCAAGAAGCCCCAGCAGCGACTGTACTTTTTAAGAAGGATGAGGAAATTTGGCATGCCATCCACGATTCTCAGTAACTTCTATGTGTGCACGATTGAGAGTGTCCGTAGCAGCTCCATCATAGTCTGGTATGGAAACTGCTGGTAGGCTGTCCAGCGTGTGATCAAAACCACACAGTCCATCTCAGGAGCAGCCTTCCCCTCACTACAGGACATTTACCACACCACACCTGCTATCAGACAAACACTACAGGCATGAGGAGTCCAAGAAAACAAGACTGACAGTTTACCCACAAGCCATCAAGTTGGTGAACACACACTGCCCCTACCCGGCAGTCTGACTGGTTGAACTTCAGCGAGCACACACACACACACACACACACACACTTTAAATATCCACTCAGTTTACACATACTGTACATGTACATTTACCGTTGCTGCCCTTCAACTGTTTTTGCTACAGTTCTAGCAGTTCTAGTTCTCACCTGGGGCAGCAACAGTCGCTAGCAACAATGTTTTCATTGGAGAGCAGTGGCCACCTACCTATGCCATCACAGGAAATGAAAAATTGTTCCTTGGGGCGAAAAAAGTAACAAATGTAATCATTTTAGTGCCGACTGATTGTTCAGCGCTTGGTAACGTTCTGCAAAAGTGGTTGCATGTGGATCCAGGCTAGAAATGGTCATTGTGACGCTTTCATGTGGAAAGTGTAATTTGGCCTTAAACCTGGAAGTCTTAATGTGAAAGTTGTAGTTAAGTGGAGTACTGAGAGTAAATGTGTTTATTTTCTTCCCACCTTAATTTACAAATCAATATCAGGTGGTCCAATTGGAGAAGTGGGCCTGTGCACTGCTCCATATCAGCCAAAATACACAAAATGTTGCTTGACATTGAAAATGTGCAAAAAAAACTGTCATTGGAGCAGAATTTTTGCCAGTTTTATGTGCTTTCTTACATTCTGGTTATCTTCAGCAGAACATAAACAAAAGGCTGAGTCGTAATGAGAGGAATATGGCGTCCTTGTTTTTTCCTCAGTGTTTCCCTCTACTCCCATGGTGCTGCTATGTGTCTCAGGGGGGTTCTGAAAATTGGTTATCTCAACAGACTCTAATTCCTTAAGGCTGATATATCACCTTGAGATGTCCAATTTTTCTTAGTTGTGTGTATTTAGCTATAAGACACAGGGTTTTAAGGAATGCAGAGGAGGCGCTGGGCCACGACCTAAAGAGAGACATACATAAAAGTCATCCACATTAGATATAACTCCTGCAGCGTGTCATAAATCTTAATTGTAGGCAGCCAGCTGTAGAGGTTACTCATGATAGCTGCTTTGACCATCATTAGTCTTAATGGAAACACTAAAGGCAGTTCTGTGCGTGTGTGTGTGTGTGTGTGTGTACGTGTGAGAGAGAGAGTCCTTTATGTGTGCAACGAACTAGCATAGGTTAAAAGCTGTAAATTGGTTGAAAGATTTAACTGTATATAAGAAGCTGACTGTGAATATTGGGGATTTTGTTTTAATTAATTTTTCTTCAATGGACAGCTGAATGGAGATGCATGCTGCTTTCACCAAACATACTGCTTCATACACAATTCCTGTCATTCACAAGCACCTTATGGCCATTGTCCGTTTCACCGTTCCGCCGGATTAGTTGGTGGTTTTAGCATATTAAGTATAGTTGTGGGAATTTTCCTGTCCTGAAATATTCCATAGCAACGGGAGGGAGGGGTGCTGAGGGTACATCATCACGGTGCAGTGAATTCATTGGGAACGCTAACAACTTTAAAACGAGAGCCATATGAGGTGCTATTGTGGTAATGCGCCATAACGCTCAAGGTGTCTTGTCAAACTGCAGTTAAACAACAAAGATGAAGAAGTAGACGCTGTCAGACGGCTTTGAAGCACTTTTTTTGTACTTCTTATCCAATCAATTCGTGAACAGGGCTGAAACTTTACTCTTGTTTTGTTCATTGCCATACTTTGGACAGCGTGGACATTGATGACTTAATGAGGACTTTCATTTCAAGTACGGAACCAAAGAGATGCCACGAAGTGTTGTTGTTTTTTTGTTTTTTTTAATACTGCAGCAGTGCCACATGTGTTTACTTTGGGCAGATTACTAATCACTCTCCTCTCCAGTAATCTGTGTCAATCATCCACTGCTCATCATACACATGGACACACAGACTCAAGCTGTGAGGCTGTGAGGCCTTCAGTTTTGCTCTGTTTATTATCATTTTACTTACTTACTCAGTTAGTTTGTTGCTATGAGTTGTTTCATCAATTATTGTTTCTTCACACCTTCATCCTGATCATCGCTGTCATCATCGTCTTGCCACTTTTCTGGGTCTGGTTCACGGAGGCTCTCTTATTTCCAGACAATTATACCAAGCATGGGTTGTAATTTATTCTTTAAAAGATCCACTGTAAAATAAAAGTTCCCACATCGATGACCTGATAAGCTGATTGGCAGAAGCCTGACCGATGATGAACAAAGACACAGCTTGCTGGAGTGCACGATGACTCAGGCAGCCCAAACATAACATGTTAACATAACATGCATTAACTAACAAAACCCACCCACCCCTGATGATTTCCACACGAGATTGCTGCTTCTATCAAAGTGCTGCAGATGACTGTGCTGTATTGATCGCGATTACCTCCCTCTAGCTTACAATCAAACCCATGGTATGTGTACAGGGGAGATCAATGACAAGTGTGGCAGCACCCCGCTTAGGGACAGAGTGGAGGTCAGGGCTGATGTGGGTGGCTGGTGGTGGAGATAATTTCTGTTTCCCAAGAGGGTGTGTGTGTATGTGTGTGTGTGAGAGAGTGAGTCACTGAGTTGGAGAGTAGCAGTACAACCACTGAGAAGCAGCACTGTTGCTGACTCTGACAGCATCTTGCTCTATATTTACATTCATCTTTACTTTGCTTTTTTTCTATGTATGCTATATAATCCCATCAGTTGATTACTCACTTTATTTTATTTTTTTCTAGAGGTTTCCGTGCTCCAACCAACCTTTTGGTCAGGCTCAATTTCTTCGTCTCAGGCCCTTCTCCCTCCTTGCTGAAGGTGTTCTTTCTAAGGTCATTTATACTTCCAAACTGACACGAACCATCAATCCATCCATCCATCATCCATCCATCCATCCATCCATTCGTCCATCCATCCATCATTTGACACCTTAAATGTATGCCACTTAAAAAGTGTGCCTCTAAAATATATAGCAGCTCATTAACCCCTAAAACACCATTAAATGGATTTGTAATTGAGTGCACTTTGTGGCAAACAGATCAGGGTTATTTAAAGGGGACATATTACGCAAAACCTGTATATAGGTGGAGACTTGTTAGTGGATGGCTAAGCTATGGAATCTTTGGGCTTTTCATTAAAGTCTAAAATCAAGTGTTTATGCAAGCGGGTTGCCACGGTGTATAAGCGGTTAACACGCTGATTTTTATGGTTTTTATCTGTTACACACCTTAGAACAATGCCGGCAATGGGTTACCAGTACTGATATATAGCCCATTGATCCAGTGCACTACTTAACGTAAAAGGAAGCTTTATCAATCAACTTAAAGTTTTGTGGCACTGATTTAGCACACTGCTATGTGATTAGCATAATTTTCTACATGAGTTACTCCATAAAATACTACTGCCCCCTCTAGTGGTACCTACTGGCTATAATATGTACTGTGCTGCATTCAATAATATCAGACAGTTGGATGGGATACTTCTGGTTTTACTATTGTTCGAGCCATACCAACAGTTGCACAAAATTTCTGAGACTGTCCCGACGGTTGCACTAAAGGAAGTTGTAAAGAGTATCCAAAATGGACTTTAAAAGGGTTCATCCTCTGGAGAACAGGAATGTGCTCGGCATATTTTTACCTAACGTCATCACAAGGCCACATTTTGTTCTTGACAGACCAACACTGATTGGCATCTTGTTAACTAAAATTTTCACTTGTACACACAAATCCTTAAAAAAACTAACAAGCAAACGGACGAGAGGTTTGCCCAGGAACACCGCAACAAACAACAGCACTGCAAAAAGATAGTTATTAGATATGTTTAGATTTAAATTTGACTATAAATTTTATAAAGTTGTTCATTCTTCCCCACATTTTCATATTGAGTCGTGTAATGGACGCTGCCGTCTGTAACTAGAGGCCACTAGTTGGGCTTTGGACGTGTATTTACAAATATATAGTTGTATATAGTTGTTTGTTTGCATGTATGGAAAATAAATATACAGACGAAATTCAAGAAATGGAACGAGCTAAAAATGTTCACACTTGTCTGCGACAGGAATCTCTCTCTCTCTCTTTCTCATATCACACATATGCACATCCGCCTGCACTCGGATGAAATGCTAATGATGCTCTCTGAGCCATTGACCTCTCCGTGCCATTCAGTGAGCAACTACTCAAAGTGAACTGCTGAATAATACATTGACAGTATGCGAAGTACAAAGCAAAGCATCCCTGCTTGGAAGAGTGCCTACAATGAACCACGCACCCATGGCAGTTTGTTGCAATTTTAAAGTCAAAATGATCAGCCGGTCTGTTTGCCTTGCCAAGGTTCCTCCACAAAAACGACTCCTTGTCATGAGACAGAAGCAACAGCAGATTTCGGCTGTTTACTTGGACAGAAAATGGCTTCTGAACTCAGAGCTGCTGTGGTAAGTGGCTGTGGAGGAAACGTGACAGGTCAGACAGCAGTCGGTGTCACTGTTTACAGTGTTTTAATCAGAGCTGGGCTTGAGTATTTACGTTTCCACTCTTTGCTTTTTCTCCCCCCAAAACAATTATTTTCATGTTTGTTGCTAAAGATAGTTTTCTATATGTCCACATATCCACACACATGTCCACACACTTCACAGGCCAGGAAGTGGTAGCATTACATCAATAATGTCCGCTTACACTTGCCTATGGCACAAATGACTACGCTTGTTGTGTGTAATTACATGATAAATGCTAAATATTTTTATTGGACAGACCCAACTTCACTGATGATCAGTAGCACATCATAACCTTAAATTTACAATCTCAAAAATAAAATCCCTACCAGTGTCAAGGAGCAAACCTGCATGGATCATTTTCACTAAACACTGTTTGAGCAGATTCTCTAAGAATAAAACACATTCTGCAGTAGACGTTAGCAGTTAACATAACCAAGGATCGAGTTCAGACATAAATTGTCTAAAACTCCAAATACTTTGTTTGTCTTCTCCGTCTCAATCACTAAGTGAGTGTCTAGCGGTTCAACAGCTCCCATTTCTCACTAAAAAACTTTTATCCGTTTAGAGTTTGTGTTTAAATCGCATGATCTTGAAGATTTGCATGAACTTCACTGACATACTCCTCCATGTTTTCATCAACGCATATACAACATTGTTGGCGACACCACTGCCCTGTAACTTTGCTATAATTGAAGCACTCGTATCTTTTGCGTGGTCCTTTGACATATGAGAGGTTGACAGTTGATTTATCACATCTCGGTCTATGTCAGAGGCATGACTGATGTTAACAGTAGTATGACAAATATTTATATTTATATATTAAATAGCTTTATAAAACCTTCAAAACTTTCAAACTGTAATTGGGCACAAACAACTTTTTCTTTCTTCTCTTTGCCATAATAGGGTTTCTTTTGTGTCAACACAAATAGTGTAGACTAATAACACAGATGTTTTACCAAAATATAACCTACGTAAAAAGTAAAAGTGCTGAAAAATTGCACCGGGTGCATCGTGTAATGATTTTTTACAAATGGTGCCCGTGTAGGCTTACATTGTTTAAGAACTTTGCTCTCAGGCTCTGTTCATTAACCTGGCTCTCTATTTCTTTACCTTTGGACTTTCTTTAGCGGTGTCAACATCAATACTATAGACTGTTGTCTGGAGGAATGTGGTCATGTTGCTCAGAGCATTGTTCTAACCCACACTAAAAAGGAAGTGCACTTTAAAGAGTTCATCAAAGGCTTCCAATGACACGATTCCCTGGAAGGGGATGAGCTTCTTGTCCATCACACTGTGGTGAGAGCTGATGGCCTGCTTGCGGGTTCCAGAAGCAATTACTGTGTTCGATGCATTTCTCTCTTTTGAAACTCTCTTTACCAGAGTTAGCATGCTGACTTTTAATAAACTATATCACTGGACAAATACATTGATCGACGTGTTAATAATTATTCTATCAAATATTCTCTCACAATATTTAACTGAGCTACGTTTGCTCTGCACCACAGTCTCAAACAGGTGAAATATAATATTTAAATAATCAATCATTTAAACCAATGAGTAAGTAACATTAAGCAATATGAATGATGACATCATCAAAAGAACGTAATGAACATTTGTTTTTTTTAAGCACGTTAAGTAATTCAAAACAAATTATGATTATGCTATTTTTGTCATTAGAATGCCTTCTGCCAACAGGGAGTCTATTAAACTTTATCATCCTCTTCATTTAGTCATTTGATTAGCTGACATTCCACATCAGTTACCTCCCCATCACTGCTGAGCTTTTCTGCACCTGCCTGATAACGTGGCCCGCACAACTGTTTACTATTTTCCACATCATCTCCTGAGGATGTGGAATGAGGATACATACCAGTCAATCTCTCTTCACTCACTGCCTGATGAACTCTATAGTTGTGCTTTAGCATTTTTTCCCCCTGTCTTGTGGCAGTCTGTTTACCTGTGTTTCTTGACGTATTGCAACACTAAAGATGTGTTGATTTCAGGCTGTTTCAGGGTTTGTTGCTCAGGGGCCCCCGATGAGAGCTTTCATGCTACACCTGATATCTTCCCCTGGCCATAATATCACATATCTGGTTGAGTAGTACCCGATGGCCTTTCACCTGTGACAAAACAAAGTAAGACATATTGTTTTCGTCCATTTTTGTGTGATGTCTATTTAAGTGTACCGTGGCCAGCCTCTATAGCTATCAAGCTTAGTCCCTTAACCTTCTATTTGGACCTGGTCACTGACCATTTCCTGCCCTAACTCCAGTGTTTAGCCTTCCCCTTCTCAGGTTTCCCTGGTAAATTCCCAGTAAATTTACCGAGTAACTGTTTTTACCTCACTGATTGTTTCTTCTTTTGAGATCTAAATTAATCCTGTAAGCTCATTCATCATTTAAATGTTGCCTATAGTCAGACATCTGGTGAGGTAACAGCTTTGAAGAGTTTTTTTTTCTCTTAGGCTTCTTAGCATATACCAACTCAGCAGCATTGTGATTGTTGCTAGATGAACAGTGTAGCCCTGTCCGTCTCAGGAGACTTGAATTCCAACCTCGGCTATTTCCCTCCTCCAGATACACGCTGGCATTAGCACAGCAAAGGGAGAAAGCATATGTCTCATTTTCTCTAGGGCTCTTCACGGGGCGGCATTTGCAGTGAGGCCCCAGCGCCAGGAACATCAGATCCATCAGAATTCTTCACTCCACACATTTGTAGTGCCCCCGCCTTCCAATCCATTATTTATGTAATATGCTCAACCAAAACATGGAGGAGAACACTGAAAATCCAAGAAATAGCAATAATGGCCACAGTGTGCATGAAAATTATATACATATGTATGTTGGGCATATGCTTTATGCCTTAGTGAAACATATTAGTGTTGTGTCAGAAGGGAAAAAAGTAGGAGAGCGTGAACAAGTGCAGATTAAAATGAAATGAGGTTCTTTGGAGGCGTTCTCCCTCTCAGTTTAGGTCTGTTCGGGACAGCTCCATGGATCTCTTACTTTCAGAATTAATTCATAATAATAATTGAGATTGCACCAAAATATTGAATATGAGAAGATTTTTGCCCCTTACCATTGAAATTAATAATAATAAGAATAGTTATTTTTCTCTGCAGCGTGATTTTTCCAACAGCACAGTATGTTTTTATGCACGCCTCTACTGGGTTGGTATTTCTTTTTTGTCTTGCACAGCTGAGGGCACATTAATGACTCTCAGCCCTCAGTAATCCAGCAGCGCACTGGTATTTTGGTGACAGGAATGAGCTGGTCTACCTGGGCGAATCACAGGATACTGTGGTATTTTCATTGATTCCGTTGTGAAGGCACAGCCACATGTTCTGAATAAAGGTTTCTGGAATGAAGACCATCCATATCTTGCATTTATCAAGACCCTCTCATTCCGATCATTACCTATCTGGGAGGATCTTGGAGTGGAACCGCTGCTCATCTGCATTTAGAGAAGTCAGTTGAGGAGCTTCGGAAAGCTGGTGAGAATGCCTCCGAGGCAAATCCCTCTGAACGTTTTCAAATCTCAGACGCGCTGGGATTATATGTATATCTCAGATGGCCTGGGAACATCTTGCAATCCTCCAGGAAAAGCTGGAGTAAGTTAAGGAAAGGAGCGTCTGGGCTGCTCTGTTAAACCTGTTGCCTCCCCAACCCGGATCCAGATAAATGGCAAGATGATGATGATGATGATGCCGATGAGGAAAACAATTGCAATGTCTGCAGCCACGGGAGGTGCAGGACACTCGGGGCCAGCACAGTGTGAAATGAGGAGAATGATGATAAGCACTGGGAATATTCTTCTCAGGAGCAGCTTGTCATTACCTATCAATTCATTTGATTTAATTTGAAACCACATTATAATAAATTCACTTAAATTACACTGTCTGACATTGTTTATTTTTCTGGTACATAGCTGTATAATAGGAGGGATAATGTATTTTCAGCAGGCGTCAATTGAACCCGGGTCTCCGGTATCATCCTGTCAGGGATGAATTCTACATAATTACCAGCTGAAAATACATTAGGCTTATCCGTGACATAGCTAACGAGCAGTAATAACACAAAATTTAAACTTGAAGTATCACTTAGACATGCTGTCCCAAAAAATCTTTTTATTGACATTATAAAGGTCAATAAAGGTGAGATGAGAGAACAACAGTTGATGTGGTGCCCTCGTTCTGATCAAGTGGATGCTGTGAATATTCATGGAAAGCAAAGGTTGTGGGTGGGCTGCTGCTGATTTGAGACAGGATTTATATTTCAAACCTTTCCAAGACCTGTCCTCGATGTTTCAGAAAACAGGTGGTTAAGTAATGTTTTATCTGTTACATTAGTTCAGACTTTATATTTGATTCAGGCACAATTTTAATCAATTTGGTGATTAGTTTAGATTTGTTGTTTGACACAATATGGCAATTTGAGAGTGTAATTTTATAAAAACTGACACAAGAGTCTATCAAACGGTGCTTAATGAGAACATCATTTTATTATTGAACCAGACAGTGGGAAGACATTTCCTGGAACATTGTGAGTCATTAGGTTTAATAAAATAAAGTGTAATTATTTTTGCATTCAGTCTGTACATATTAGCTGTCAGAGTGTGTTCGGGTCATGGATAAAAAATGTGCATACTATGTATCCGCACCGGTGGAAAGAGACGAATGGGAGATGAAATTCAGATGTATTTCCAGAGTAGCAGTTTGAGATTAGTCTTGATTTTTATATAGATTGTACACATCCAGGTACTCACTCAAAGAAACTTTCAATACTCATTGACTCAGAGATTATAACCTCCAGGGCTCTAACTCAGTAATGCTAAACTCAGACTACATGATTTTAGACATTCCTTCCTTTTAGATTTTACTTTTCTGGGACTAAAACTTTCAGTTGGAGACAAATCACTGATTGATCACACGCGTTAATTCAATTCACATATATCCAGCTTAAAGACCGTTTCACACTGTTTGAGCTTCCGTGCGGATTATTCGCGCGGAATGTTATAAAAATGGATTTTGTGCCTTATAATGGAAGCTTTCACCCCCGGACGGAACTTTCATGTGGCAAAAGAAAACTCCGCAACCACTTTGTTGCGTGCAGAAATCCATCTGTGAAACTACACGTTTCACCCATGAAATCATTTGCTTTTTATTTTACAAAAATTGTCCCGTTTCTGGCTGAAAAATAAGTGAAAGCCCGGAAAAAAACAGAACAATGTAATGGATGTTTGGCTGTGTTCTGTTCAGTCACAGGAAACAGTGTTGAAGTGATTCAGCGATTTTTAGATTACTTGTAGTACTTTTTGGGAGGACAAACTCACATACTGTAAGTCTCTAAGCGAAGGATTGTCTGGGGTTAGATTCTGTAATACAACTTTGTTGGATCCTATCGTTGCACTCCTGTTCAATCAAATGATTCCCGCCCAAACTGTAATTAAAGTAGTGAAAGGAATATTAACGTAAACTATCAAATGAAAGTGGCATTAAATTAAATGTAATTCACGTGTTTAGCTTGCCTGCCACTTTTTGCCAGGTCTCTTTCCAGATGGCAATGCCTTTTGTTTTAATAATTTCTTTGACTTCCTTGTATACTTCGTGGAAAAGCCCTTATTCCACCATAGTGGGAAAAAAAATCGACTCTTCCTCTTCCCATGGTTTCAGCCAGAGAGTTACTTATCGTGGTTTGTAGAGGAATGTAGATAACCTTGTCAAGGAACACCATGACAAGCAACTCCCCTGCATAATTAGATCCACCTGCACTAATCGGGTAGGTTCAAATGACCTCATTAACGGGCTAGGAGTTAACACGATTAGACGATGCAATGTGTCATCTGATCTTGCATCTATTGAACCAGAATACAAAGAATTCCATCCCGATCTATTCAACCAAAGGAAACCTACTGCCACATAGTGTCATGGCTGTTTTTAAAATGCTTACAAGAGATACAAGCGTAATTGAGAAAAATCATGGTAACTACATAGCGTCATGCTAAACACGTAATTGCCTTGATAGCTGATTTTCAGTCATTAAGCCTCCCTCACATTAATTACCACATCGGCGTCCCATCATGGACACTTCATCTACGCGGTGTTAAACCAGCAGAGGCAACCTAAATCTTTACTTTACAGCTTCAAACTTTAAGACAGAATGCTGCAACAACTGCATGCACACGCCAGGATTACCAACACATCTGGTTTGGAGGGAGGGTGTGTCGCCTTCATAAGTGTGTGAGTGAAATACCGTTAAACATGATTTATATTACGTATTTACTTAGTTTTTGGTTGAGGGTGTGTTTCATGAGTAGCTTTCCCGGCATACAAACCCAAATTTTCTGGTAGGATTGATGTCACTCCCCATCGATCGCCACCTGGGGGCCTTCGTGTGAGAAAGGGAACACGTGACTTTTTCAGGCAGATGCCAAGGCAAAACTGGGCCTCTGTGTTTTTGGTTATCGTAGATTTCAGATCAAATGAAAAAAGAAAAAAAAATCTGATATTTTGCCAGAGCTCTGCTTCAGGCATCCGAGAGGGAGGCAATTAAAAGCTTTATCAAGGGTGTCACAGCTTTTAATAAGCTGAAATAACTGTGACTCCGTCAGTGGAGAGCGGCTGCTGGAGGATTCTATTGTGTTACATTTGCCTACCTTATTACCGTAATGGAGCACATCACCACCATTCACTGCAGCCTTCGTGTGACTTTTAAAATGTTTCTGACTGTATCTAAGTGTAGTTGCGGGCATTTGTCGACGTGCAGATCAGGCCTTGTAGCTTCACTCGCGTTCGTAGAACCTGCATCTGAAGGATTCTGATCACAATCCAGTCCATCTTCTCAGATCAATAAAATGCTGTGACCTTCAGATTGGCATTTCATAAGCTTTCATGCCTCTCTGCAACAAAACAAACAGCCTGCTCTCCTCACAATCACATCAAAAATAACTAGTACAACGTTCAATATATTTTGTGTTGTGTAGAATGTCCTTTTGTGGAGAATCTGTAATTGTAGATTGGTAAGCAGTCACTTTCAAATGTAATGGACAAAATTTGACATTTGGAAAGACTGAGCAACATGAAGAAACACAAATAAAATACAACTGTCTACGGTGTCAAACTGACGACACAACGTTACTCTGGGACCAAAGATCGCTCACCTAATTTCAATGACATTTTATGCGTCCTTGAAATAGAGTCTGGGTGAGCAATTTCGTAGAGCCCCTAAGGTGCCACCGGCTGACTAAATCATGCTGACTTCCTGCCCCACTTGATGACAATAGATTCGCTACGGATAAAGAATGCTCTATCCACAAATTTCCAGCCAGAATGAATGAATTGGAGAGGGCAGAGGATTTAACAGACAAAAAACCAAGGTGACCCTACAAAAACAAAGGAACCACATTCTCATTTTCTCATCCTGGTAGTCAAGATGATCACATGCAATGGGAGAGTTTCATCACAGACGTTTTGATTCAAGTAAAATACTTTTATTACAACAAAATTCATTCTTCTTCTTTGTCCTTGCCAGAGGTATGTGCTGTAATGAGTGCCCTCCTAGTTTGTCTTTTCTAGTACAATCTCTACAATGAAAGCATGAGAGAGAGAGAGGTAACAAAGCTGAATATACTTTACATCAGCAGTTAATCGATCTGTTGATCAATTGAGTTGCGGAAATGATGATGTCATGACATTATTTTTGCCAAGGATGTTATGTTGTCATCCATTGGTTGGGTTTGTTGGTTTGGTTGTTATCTTGAGTACTCAAAAAGTAAAGTAAACTATGGGAGATATAATAATTGTCAATTTCTTCAAAAGAAAAATCTAAATGAGAGTCTGAGATACTGATAGACTATCAATGGTGCAATTTGTTCCAGTCCAGATAAAAAGTTTAGAACTTAGTTTGTGTTATTAGTCTCTTCTTTTTCTTTGGGACGGCATGGTGTTGCAGTGATTAACATTGTTATCTCACAGCAAGATGTTTGTCGGGTCGATCCCTCTGCCATCAGGATGGGTGATTGGAGGTATGTAATCTGATTGGTTTGTAAAGGTGTGGCTCTTTTGATTAATCATGGTGGGTTTCACGATTCCTGCTAATCAATCAGTATCGGTTATTTCTTCCTCGGGTCAGTATCTCCTGTGATCACTTTATATATTTTTCAAACAGAAATGGAGTCTCTGTGGTGCCCTCTCCTTTGCTCTTTAGCAGTGTACATTTTAGGTCCTAATTGTCTCCCTGAACCTCCAGTTGAATGGTCTGGTGTGACATGCAGCTACAAATAGTCCTGTTATTTTCCTTGAGGGAATGGCAGAGTACAGAGTATCCAAGGTGCTGATGTCATTTTAATCACTGTTGAATGCTCATCCTGTACAATAGCTGCCTGTTAGGATTTGCAATGATTTTCCCTGGGACAGTGCAGGCACACCAACAGGACCAGAACAGTTTGCTTTATATTGCTCCTGCGTGTGCATCTGTATGTGAGCGGGTTAGGGTACACAAAGGTACACTACTTGTTTAAAACTGTTCCTGGTATGCAGTGAGACAGCCTTACAAAGCCAGTACAGAGAATTTTCCTGTTTTTGACAATTACCGTACAAATTACACACTGACAACCAATCCCACAAGCATTCCAGCTTTTATATACCAGCTAGCAAGGTCGTTTTTAGTTTTTGGGTGGGGCGAACTTTTGTGCCGTAAATGGATATGTAACTGTCAACCCCACACACAGAGACACACACATTTTTTCATTATGCCAATGTGTTGAATAGAAAAAAAGTCTTTAAGTTGGCCTTTGTCTTATTTGGCTATCCAGTATATGTAAAAAATCGGGCCCACATTTGAAGAGTGATTTACAGATACAAAGTCGTAGCCTGTAGTGTGCATATAAGGTTTTTCAAAGATGACATTGTTAATGTCGAAATAGGAGAAAATGCAGAAATGAAGACCTGGCCCAATTGAGTCGCATCACAGGGCTGTGTTGTATCATGAATGCTATTATGAATGCTAAAATGCCTGCTGTGAAAAGTTTTGGAATTTGTTTTGGTTGTGTTGAAAACCATTTAAAAGTGGATTATGTACAAAAATTAAATCTGAGTGGAACATCTTGTCCAGCTTTTGTTTTCATTATGTGTGCCTGGGTGCTTGTTGGCCTGATTGGAATCATTCCTGGACTGTTCTTGGTTGAAGGTCAACAATCCCCCACCTGATTCTAGGCATTACTGCATGTGAGGTAATAGGATTTTTTAATGTCTTTATTCAAGAGTGAGTTATCTTTCTCCAAAGTTAGTTTGTTATTATTATCATCTACTACACCACAGGGACAGATGTTCTGCTGAGCTATATCATAACTTTGTTTTTCTGCCAAGACAGTTTAAATTTGCACGTCCTGGCAATGTCAAAGCTGGGGGAGAGCAAGAACAACAGAGTATGATACTAAACAATGAAGAAACAGGAGCGAGGGATAATGAGAGAGAGGGGGGGAGAGAGAGAGAGAATAATTACTCTTTAATACTTAAAAACACTTAAACGTGCAGTAATTACGGAAATTTTAGTTTAATTGTATGTATAGTTTCATGTTTTTGTGTGTGTGTGTGTGCGTTGTGACGGACATCAACATTTTGTTTTATAGTAATGTGTTTGTGGCTAATGTGTTTATAATGACAGAGTTTAATGAGAATATGCTACACATCTGACAGGAGGAATTGCTGCTCTTCAAAACCAGAATTAACAATCGTGTGTGTGTGTGTGTGTGTGTGTGTGTGTGTGTGTCCATGGCAGTGGATGAGCGTCAACCTGTTTGTTTGTTGCTGTACTTCTAACAAACGCTTTAAAGAGTTAACAACACGACAAATAATAATAATAATAATAATGAAAACAAGTCCTAGTATTTGTATGGTCCATTCCTCTCTTTTCTGTAGGGCAGCTCATTGCTGTAGTGCAGGGGTTTTCAACTGGTGGGTGCCAGCCTGGACAACTAGTTGTCTGGTAATGGTATTGCAGGTGGTCAGTGACAGTGACCTCGGTAATGTCAGTTTGAATGTCAGAAGAAGTTAAATTATGTTATTTCTGGTTGTTGTTTTTTTTTTACACTCTGAATTGATTCAATTGACCAGCTGGTGATAGTGAGGTCTTTTCCAGTAAAGATTGACCATGAAGCTTGTGCACGCTACAGAAAACAACACTACAGGCAGAAAGAGGTCAATTTGCCTATGCAGTATCCTGAGTTCCATTTCATTTGTAGTGTATTTCCACATTGAGTGTGTGGTACATGTGTGAGGATGATACTGAATGATGATGAATCAGAATCACTGACAGACCGCTAAAGTGGAAGCCCTGCTCCGCGGGTTAGAGGCTGTAACTCAACACTCGTCCCCCGTGCCCTTTTGGCTGGTGCAGAGGATCAGCCTTGGTGGGAGATTGCCCTTTGGAGACTCCGTCTGAAGCAAACTGTCAGACGGCTCGCCCACCTTTTCTATCAATTTGCAGACCTTTTGTGTGCAGGCAGCTGCGCTCTCATTACCAACACTCGAGGTTCACATGCGATCTTTAAGATTCAATTAGCTCAAATGCGCATGAAAATATGGAAGGGCATTTTGCTCAACCAACGCCTCAAGGAAACCAGAAAAGGTCAAGCCTCTGACTTAGTCTCTGAGAGGTACAGGGAGGGAGATGGAGGAAAAAATGTCACGATTAGAAGACCAAATGGCATTTCACTCATTGCACTGGAATGACCAAACTTCATTTCCCCTCTGAAAATATCCTGCCTGGAGCAGCCAGCTTGTTCAGTTTAATCTCAGGACAATGGACTTTTAATATCTCATATATATTGTTCAAAGTTTAGCACTTAATTAATATTCAAACTCCAGTTAATAGCAATTCTTAACTGCTATGAAAGTCTGTCGTTGCTCTTACCTCTATAAAACACAAAAAATGGGAGGTGTCAATCTGAAAATCTATATAGCTTTATAGAACGTACCCAGCTGTGCTAGGCCCACCATTGAAATTGAAGCCATTATATTTCCTGAAGAAAGTGCTCCCTTTTGACAAGGCATTTAACAGAGAAATGCCATATTATGCATGCAAATCAGGCAGCCTTCTTGTTGAGTGTGCAGGGCCTGACTGAAGATGACCTTGGTGGACGACAGGTGTTGGAGGGGGAATAATACGTCTCCTGTCACATGCAAGTGACATAAAATTCCCAATTAAACTTTAAGATGTCTGGATTCATGTGAGCTAAACAAAACGTGTGGGGCATCGGTGATGAGTTTGGCTTTTTTTTATTTTTTTTTTTATTATGTAAGTCACAGAGGGTGATCAAATAAAAGTGTGTTACAGTAAAAATCACACGACTGGAGTAAGAAAATTGATAAAGCTACATACAATGTCTCAGTATATCGCATGGTGCGTGATAAATTATGAGGATGGGTGTGTGTGGAGTATGGAAGTGCAATCCACAAAGGTTTTTCCTCTGATTCTGAAATGCAAAGGGCGTGGCTAAATTCACATTGAAGACTGTGAACCACATTTTTATTTTGCGCCCTGTGAACAAAGCAAAATCAATTTTCACACATCAGATTTGGGCCACTTGTATTTGTGGTCCTTGATATAATTCATATCCAATCTCTACCAAGATTGTACCAAGAAGTTGAATTTTTGTTGTTGTGCTCTTTTCTAGATGCGTACGCCTCGCTGGATGGATAATAATTTGATAATTGGGGCCAATTTGCCTCATTTTGTCGCTACCATGGTTCCTGAAGAGTGAGTGTCTCAATAAAGAAAGGATGAATCAATAAACATTTCCAGAGGAACATTTGAGTGACAGGTTCAGACAAAATCCAGAGCATCACTAGCAATCTACTGTTGCAACTTCATAGTGATTGCTGCCAAATCTAGTGATTTAAGGACACACGCATCTGCCAGTCATTCACTGAGTGCCATTCAAATAATTTCCTAGCAACTGCAAACATGTCATGGACACAGCAACATTTGTATATGCATGAAGTGTGTGTGTGTACAAGTATATGGTCAGCTCTGTCAATTTTTAATGTGGGGAAGGATTAAAAACATACCTGTCCAAAATGAGCAGATTGCTTCCATCCTGTTCCCCATATGCTCCCCTGGGCCACATCATGGGAGATCTCTGATCATAGTTATACAGACCATAAAGTTTAACTCTCACCGTGTAAATTAAAATGATTCCATGTAAGTGCGTGGGCAGGGTGCATTGTGGTGCAGATGTTAGCATTTTTCCTGAGAACAAAAAAATTCTGTGTTTGAATGCCGTGCCAGGATTGAATTTGTTGTTGAATTTGACGTTCATAATGTTCAAAATCCATCCAGCATATTCCTGGTCGGGGGTCTCCACCCACTTGGACGTATTTGGAACGCTTCCATTGGAAGGCTTCCAGGAAGCAGTTGCCGAAATCATATCAGGTGGTTCCTTTCAACGTGGAGCAGCGATTCTACTCTGAGCTCCCCTCTGATGTCCAAACTCTACGTTTAGCACTTCAGGGGAGTAAAGATGGCTTGCTTAGCTTAGAAAGCCGAGTCCCATCTGCTGTTGAATGGGCACCCTGAGTCCTGTTACAGCTAATGGTCGTATTGAGGTGCAGTGTTCCCATCACACCATCACCGTTTTCAAGATTTTGAAACCTCTGCATTTAACAAAGCTCCTGAATGTGAGACACCGATCAATAAAATAAATTGATTAAAGAAAATGAAATGAAAAGGCACAGAATAGCGTAGATAGGCCATAGAGGGATAGACTGTGTCTTGTGTCAAGATGCAAAAGAACCGTGTAGATGTCGATGCGCTGAATTAAGTGTTTATGTTTACCATTAAGTGAGTGCACTGCTGACCAGTTACTGACCTTAAATCTTTAATATCTCTAGTGGCTTACGGATATTTGTCTTTACAACTTTTTTCAGAGAGAGTAATTGAGGGAAGATGACATTTTTCTTGTGGCCTTAGTTGGAGAGTGAGAAATTGCAACACCGGAGCTTTCACCTTTTGATTTGTGGCAGCCGGTTTAAATAGATCTGTACATGACGGGGTTCCAAACTAACCTGCAGATGACTTCATGTCCTTTTTTATGCTGTATGGTATGTGTGGGAGAAAATTCTCATCACCCACACCAGATTTTCTACTCAATAGAATAGTATAATCATCCCCAAACCTCAGGGTCGCTGGTGGGTCGATGATGGGCGCAACACATGCACCATCAGTGCCATCCTTTGTATCTTAGAGGCGAGGCGACGTGAATTGAAAAAATTTTGTTTGCTGTTGCTACGGTTGAAACGGGTGCTTTACACCCTTTGAGCTTGTTGCAATCTTGCTGCTGTCCGTTCTGTGATACTGTATGGGGTGGAATCTGTTGCGTTGTGAGGAGGAGGGAGCCTCACATGTGCATCCGTGTGACTCACTCACGGCCCTGCATTTGGGATGAGAAGAGAAGTACCGTCGTCCTTTGTGGCAATGTCTGCTGCTCCTTTTACTAATGGATCTCCCAGATTTAGGGCTTAAAGCTGGGAAGTGATTGGATGTGAGACACCCTGTTATTTGGGCCATAATGGGCTAGACACCGAGGCACCGCAGGGTGCACGTTGTACTGTAGGGGAGCTTGGCTGTGTGGCAGACTGAACAGTTGGAGCGGAGACACGTTTCCTAAATTGATCATTGAATTTAAATTGCCTGTACAAGAAATTTGTGGGATTAATGTTAGTCAATTAAGTAGTTTAAGCTATGTTAACTTAGTTGATTAACTCCATATGCAATGGAACTCATGAACATCTTATCACAGCTTCATTTTCCAGATTTTATGAACTATTCATCATTAAGTGTATTCTGTGTGAAGTCAATTGTCAATGAAGTGTGCATACTTGATTAGATTCTCTGAAATGAGTCAAAGCACTGTTACAATCCACCTGCCGTGGTAGACTTGATTTTTGTCCCATTTATATACACAAATTATTATTCACTCCCAATTGTTGCTTTGTTGCCTAGCGATTATCAGAGTGACTTATCTACAATGAATTTTAGGAAAAAGCAGCACATCGAAGCGCTGTAATGAGAGTTCTGCATGTGGGGTGGGCCACTGTCTCGTGGGTGAATCAATTAATTAAAAAACATATGAATGTACATTATTCAATGTCATAATGGAAATGTAAAATGTAATTTTTGTCACAATGTATGAGCATGTATATATTAAGTAGGTTAATTAGTGTGCCATATATATATATATATACAGTCTATATATAAGACCTGTGGGAAGCTGCTAAATAGAGAAAAGTAGCCACTTCTGCTGGATCGGATGCAGCCTGTCCCAGCAATCATTGGTTACGAGACAGGGTGCCCTGGACCGGTCCATCACAGGGCTGACACATAAAGACAGACAAACTCATTCAAGCTCGTGTCTTTGAATGTGGCACGCCAAGGGAGCAAGCAAAGAAAACCCACAGACACAGCGAAAACACACAAAAACCGCCCAGAAAGGACACCGAGCCATTGTGCTTCCCTTTGCCGGTGAATTCTAAAGGTTTTAATTTGTGTGATGGTGTTTTTTATGAATAGCATTAGTGGCATACAAATAAGGTACGGCAGCAACCACTCTTCCAGAGCAAAAAATTAAAAGCACAAATGAATTTCTCGCACTGACATATTAAATCTGGCACTATGCTTTATGAATTACCTCTAATGACTCTGAGTAGGATGAAGTCATCTGGCACCACTGATATATATATATATATATAAAGGAGCCAGGTTCCAAATAGATACAGTACACCAGTATGATATTATGTTATTATTGCTTACAAATGTCATAGCGAGTGTCGCATTGTAAACTTATGATTGAAGAAAGATGCGGAAATACCTCTTAAAGGTTAACGTATATTCACCAAAGGGCACGGCTACTTTTTTTTTTTTTTTTTTTACAAAGGTTAAGCATTTTCTGTATAAACATAAACATAATTCACACAGTGGCACCAAAGAAGACAAAACACAAGCAAAAGAGAAATATTGATGTTTGACACACAGTAAGGTTGCAACAGCCTGGAAGATGTTATTCTGGGTTTTAGCAATTCAAAAAAATAAAATAAGCATTGTTACAGTTAAGAAGACACAGTTTCTAGGAGACCGTGAAGGAAAACCCATTTGAAGTGAGTGTGTAACTCCTAAGTGGGTGAAGTCGGTTACTTCTCATCTGAGTCACGTAATAATCTTTGTCTTTGCAGTTTACATAGACTGATCAGCGCGGATTCAGATAATTATTCAAGCTCTTTTCCACAGTATTGTTCTCTTTGATGTTTCTTGGTGCTAACTGTGAGGACAATTGCGACTAATTAACAGGCAAAATGTGTGTGAGCCCAGATCCATGCCATTCAAATTAAAGCAGCTTTCATTAAATGTAATTAAAGATAAAGAAATGTTTTCCATGAAAGAACCTCAAGTGTAGAAAGGGGGATAAAATGTTCTGCACAGACATGCTGCCACTGTGTCTTTTACTGTTTTTATGCTCCAAATTCAAATATGGCAGAGAAATGCGCCTGCTTTTGCCAAAATTATGGAAAATGTCCTGTCTTTTGGGACTTTGGTGTTATATTTTAGGAAGTGCCGATTGACAGACAGACCCATGACCTGAGCCATATGTATGTGTATATATAATATTTAATAATACATAATGTACCACTCAGGTGCATTTGAATGAATTCTCTCCTCCCATATTTTTGCAGTCCTACATAGGAATGCTCCACATACATAATGCACTCAACCTTGCAAATGCAGTTTTTCGGCAGTGAAAAGGACCTCGTAGTAAATATGAAGAAATGCTTTTTCACTCATTGCTATTTCACACTGAAGAAAGAAAATGCAGAATGGTGTGAAAAAATTCAGCACGTCCCAAAATTCAAACCTGGCATAGGAAATGGGGAGTAAAACGTGTGGGCAAAAAGCTGCACTCTGCACCATAAACAATGCACCATACACAAATAAAGCCCTGAAGTCACTGACATGGTTTTTGTGCGTGTTTGCTTATTTTTTTTGTTTGTTTGTTTGTTTGTTTTCACAAAGACTGTGAACCTACTTGTGATTCTAATTAAACCCAAGGGTTGTTTGAACAGAATACTTGTAATGATTCCATTTTCATCCTTTTCCCTCAAGGTAATGTACTGTTTCCTGGCAACTCAAAATCCATGCAACAAAAGGTCATCTTAGACACGGAAGAGTGACTCTCCCATATAAGGCAATCATACAGAAAATATACATAGTTTTATATATATGTATATATATAGTTATGGCAACAGTAGAACTCCAACGCCTTGGTGTGGAACAGATGTCATCAGAGAGTTGAATGTATTCTGTCACTTTAGGGAAATCCTGTCAAGATATTTCAAAAACTGCAACAGTTTTCAAACTGTTACTTTCCATCATTACAGCATACAGATTAGCATTAACATGGAATGCTGATGCTGTAGTCGAGGAATATAAGTTATTAACGGGACCCCTTTCCCCTTGTCAGGGACATTTTACCATTTTTCTTGCGCTGACACTGTAATTTGATTTTACAATTAAAACAAAAGTATAATCTTTAAGTAATAGGAAGAACGAGAAGTGAATAATTTTTGAGGAATCACTAGAATTAAAACATTTATTGAGGTGTTGGTAAAAGTACCAGTAAAATGGAATTTATAGATATTACTTTTTTATTATTATTATTCAAGCAAATTAAACAAAAGCATGCATATTGTAAATACATATTACTTTAGATTATCCCAGACACATTTTACCAGCAAATAATCCCTGCAGCAAATAAAACCCACTGTACGACATTTTGTTGACGTTTTTCTTTATTTCGATAAACTTAATTTAAATTCAGATTGAGCAAAGTTGCTTATCATTCCTCTGGTAAGGAGAATGAATTAAACTGCAATGTATTAAGTCTGCCTATTCTATAAATTGATGTAAATTAGGTAATTATGGTCTGACGGGCTAGTTTCTATGGTGCAGTGAGTGCAATAAGCTGTCTGACAAAGTATGCGGACGCACCTGAATCAATGCTGGAAAAAAAACAGAAGACAAATTGTCCGTGTCCCTAAAGAAATAAAATCTGCACACTCTATAACCAGACTTTTATTACAGAGAGACTTCCAAAAACATATTTCATCCTGGAAATGGCATCATTTTCATTATATTTATGGATCCTGTTAGATAACACACTACTTCATATCATTTCCTCCCCCTCCTGATATGGATAGGATGGGTTTTATTTGTTTTTCCTTCTCTTCACTTCATGCAGGCCACCTGAGGTGCAACCATCATTTTAACAATGTGTGTCTAGACACCAGTCACAAAAGGATTGTGAGTGTGTCAATGGGCATCTTTCCTTCCCCACATGGGGGGCCTTTGCTCGCTGCAGTGCATCTGAAAACTCAATAGGTTACCCCTGACAAGCCAAACCACCATGGATTTTTATCTGCTGGTAACTTAAAAGCTGCTCTTTTTTCTATCCCATCAAAGATGAACTTGAAGCTACCGCACAAAAGGCCATCGCAACCTTACTTTCCGCCATGACAGAGTAAGCGTATATAACTGACAATTTGTCGGACTGATAGGTGGCATGACCCTTTCACTTTCAAAAGTTATGTTGATATAGGTGTGCGTTTAAAAAAGCAGGGCTGAAACTGAGCCTGCTCCCTGAATGAAAGGCTCTCACACTCCAGGCCTGATGGTGTTTGGCAAATCAGTTTCACAGTTTTAAATCAGCCAAATTAAAAAACGAGCACAAGGATGTTGGCAAACAATAGGCAACATACCAACAGGGCAGTCTGCGCTGAGCTGAAGTGAATCATCCCTGTCATGGCAGATACGTGTTCCATCAGTGGTCTGTATCCCACTGTTACTATGCCAGCAGCTGTTGTGTGTCATCCATAGGGCAACCTCTTACTCTGATGATGTTTGTGGCCAGAGAATGCAAAAAAGGTTGGGGGTACTTTATGTGAATAAAATTACCAATAACGATTCATTGCATATAGTACAGATATACAAAAATAAAATAGCAAGTAAGGAGTCATAGTTTAAATTATTTGCCTACGCAGGGGACAAAGGGACTTTTGTTTATTTCATTAACATTCCAGTAGAATAAAATACAGCCGTGCTCTCTCTCTGAAATGAGTAGAGGCACCTACTTGCTGCTTCCCAGGGTATAAAGGTCCTACAATTTGTAGGTTAAGTAAAAAAGATGGATCATACTTATTGTCAACGTAAGGACAAACTTTACTCACTATAACAATTAAACTGTTGCTTTTCTGGTACTCTACATTAACTGTCAGTAGCAGCGGGATTGGTTCTGGCCGTGTGTGTGTGTGTGTGTGTGTGTGTTTGTGTGCTCGGACATTGCGGCACATGGTGCGGCAGCATAGATGGTAATTGGACACAGGTGTGTTTAATAGCTGATTAAACAGGTAGAATCCTATTTAGGGTTTCTGCCACAAAGACTGCAGGGCTGCATGCTGAAGGAGAAACTGAGGAGCTGTTGTTGTTTGGTATTTTATGTTGGAACAATTTCATATTTTCATTTTCTGGCAGTTAAAAAATTATGGTCAATGAGGACATGTCTGGCTGCGTCTCTGTGACTCCCAAGAGGAAAGGCCCCTGTTACAAGGTAATTTTAGCCCCTTTTCCCTAGCATTGGTGACATAAAGCTGATTTGTGCTTTTGAACAAGGATACTTGGATATTCATACATGGATAATGACGATAATAATAATGACAATAAACTTTATTTGTATGGCACAGGAAATGTAACTCAAAGTGCTATACAGCAATGAAATGACATGCACTTGGTGCCTCATATAAAGTAGATATGAAAACATGTTAAGAACATGATCAGCAAATTGAAAATAAAACTACTTGACAATAATATAAATCTAAAAAATTAAGATAAATTAAAGTCAAAGCTGAATGAGTAATACATAGAATAAAATGAGGTTAAAGACAGAATACAGACAGGATGAAAGACTGAATACATATGAATTAGGGTACATAAAATCAAGTAAAATAACATTGAGAAAGGGGCAGTGGTCCATTAGTGCAAGTGCTAAGACTTCCAGGCGCAGCTAGTCGAAGGCCAAAATAAAGAGACATGGTATGACAACAGACCAAGTACAAAGGACGGAGATGAACGCTGAATACACACCAGAAAAGATTCAATTAAGAATATAATAAAGCTAAAATAATGAAGAATGGAAAAATCAATGAGCCAGAGAAAAATAACAGGGAAGCCCTTTTTTTACAGCAAGCGAGAGGAATTCATAATAAGAACGAGAATTGTCCACACAATCTAAAACTGCGGTGGTTTTCAAGAGTGAGCACAATAATGAGAGAGAGTCTGTGACTGACACTGTCAGAATGAAACATACAGCACACAGACCTGATGTGGAAAATACAACAACCAAGAGATTTATGTTTACGTTACGATTTAGAGGAAAGTCTGATCCAGAACATACATACACAAAAAAGAAAATAAAAACAACCAAAAAGCAGATACAGTCAGGCAAGAAAATTAACACAGTTTACACTGAGGATTTGTCAGAATTCTCGACATCAGCTTGATTGGGTCTTGCTCAGTTGTCCAATGTTTCTGGTCCCTACAAGACACCGTGTCTGCAGCATCTCTGGTGCCGGGGCCACATCGTGAATGATTCAGAACATTTCCACTTATAAAACATTGGTGCATGGCCTGGAAGATGGTCGTGATCCTGTATTGCTCGATGTTCCCCTTTGCCCTTTATGTTCTTTATCCGTTTCCATTAACTGCCCTTTACTATACCACCACAAATCCCCTGATGAGTTTCTATAAAGATGAATACACTGCTACAGTGATTTTCCTAATTAAATCACAATATTTAATTAAGAGCCTGTGTGGTTTGATTGCAGAGATTTTTTTCCTTTTGTTCCCCTTTTTAATCCTTTCGCACTCTCTTTGCCCTCATCTTTCCCTCCTTCTCACTCTGTCTCCCAGTCTTGATGAGGTACGAGTCAGGCCTACAGTATTACGCCCAGGAAAAAGACTTTGTTCCTTTTCCTCATGTGTCTGCCACTCTGTCTGGGTAGAGACTCACAGCACTTCCAGCCCTCATCCTTATACCTAAATGTCAATATTCCAGGAACGAAAAAAAAAAAAAAAAAAAGTTTCCTATTTTCATTAGAGGTTTATTGTGAACACCGCTAATGTTACAAATATAATATTCATATGCTTTTACTCCACAGCACAGATCTTCATCTTGAGCAAAAATACTGCATGCTACAATCAAAGCAAATGGCCAACTCCAGCGGCTTTCTATTGGATCTGATTATTCATCAGTGACTTCATGCAGCCATCAATGGTAATTACATGATGTTGCTAAGAAATATCGATCGTAGCCAGAGTTTTAAAGACTCGAGAGAAGAGGGCACCGTTAACACCTTAGTGTACGATGGGGGAACAAGGGAAATAATTAAGGTGTTTATGGCCCTGAAGCACACCGTGATGATAATATGGCCACAGTGTTGATAGGGTTGTTGATCAGCACTGCTGAGTCAGTGATTACTTGGCAAGTTGTTAAGATATCTGGCTGTTAAATAGTCAGTGGTCTATTGTGAGGCTTGACTTGCACAACAGAAAGTAGCGGTGAGATGAAGCTTCACGGACAACAGTGTATGACAGAGCAGCCAATATTGCAGCATGGTTCAAATCCATAAGGGCTTTGTTTTCACGCCAACTGAATTCATGAATTTTAAAGAAGTATGTATTACAGCACTTAGTCTGGTGATGCATTACCAATTCACGCAACATTCAGGGGAATCAACTGTGCTCTGTTGTAGGAGTGGGCTTTATTACTTGCGTTTATTTCAGACTGTCTCAGCCGTTATTTCAGCAGGTGCACGTGGACGTCTTTACATGCCTCTCAGCAGACTCGTATTCAACACGCTGACATGTCATGTCATGTAAGCGCACCTTATCTGTGTACGTTTACAGGGAAAAGGTCATTTATCAACGTAAGCTTAAATTGATCGAAATCGACTTGGCCAATTATGACGATTTGTCTTTGCGAACACCTGTATTGACATTCACTTATTCACACGGGGCCACATTCACAGTGGAGATACTTGGTCTCCTCCACATTCAGACTTCAGACTTACCTGAGAACTCCTCTAAAGTGAGTGGAAACACAATCTCCCTCATTTGCAAAAAGAGGACATGTCTGGGGAAAAAAGGACGTATGGCCATCCTATCTTTTGGTTGATGTAGTTTGAAATCAATTTGAACTTATACATACTGTATTACATGGATGGTTGGTTTTTGCCCATTTTCACCAGTTTTTTTGGCCAATTACAACCAAACGACTACCAGAAGTTCAGTAGATAAAACACTGTTCTCAAGAAGTGTATAGCACAAAATGTTTTAGTACACACTCACCAGTCTGCTCTTTCATCTGTTTCTCTCACGTCTGTTGAAATATGTTAGGACCTTCAGCCATGTTAGTCAGCCAGGCAGCGCGGCACTGCCGTCACGCATTAATTGTAAATCAAATGCAAGCAGAGTTGAATCAGTATGAATAGTTTCTTACAACAAAACATTTGGCTCCTGCTGTGCAAAAAGCCGTTTGAGTGACGGAAAGACTGCTGGCAAACGGGGACAAAATAAGGTACTATTGCGCATTCCGCCATGGCTCTGTAAACTCCGACAGCAGCACACGGTGACTGAATGCATGCAAGAGAAACAATCTTCAGCACTGTGTAGGTATATACTCGCTAACAGTAATCATCCCAGCAGTTTTCATGAAAAAGGGCCTGAAGTTGGTACACATCCTCTTGTACAGAGTGAAATAGCTGCTCTCCACCAGCACACAGAGATATGGAGTTAATTAAACTGCCAATCCCAGTGAGGGCCATGACAGCCAGAGCAGACCTGTGACTGGATTAGAACAGAGCAGTGGTAGGTGGGGTTGGGAGGGGGTGGGGGACTGAAGCAATCTGCTCCATGTCAATTCTATTCGGAAATGCGAAAAGCATTATCATTTAGAATTGAGCTAATATATGTAAATTTGCACGTGTGAATTCATGTACAGCGTTGCTTAAACATTCATTTCAAGGTTTTTAATTCCTCCCTTCAAAAAGGCCCTGCACCTAAGATTGTCCTGACCGATGGATTGATCAAACACATACCTGTAGACGTGAGACAATTATGTATTCATCATCCACGCCAAAGGAACACTGCTGTTCAGCTCTAAGACGAGGGATGAGAAATTCATAACATTATTTGCACGGCTTTGTGTAATTCCCAATTCTGATCAGGTCATAAATGTCCTATCAGACGCCCCACAGGGCACTGTTTTCTGCCAAGTACCGCTTGATGTTTGATTGTTTGTTGGCTTAATGTTACACAGAAGCACAGCTATGAAGGTGCGTGTTTTTATTGACTTCATCCAATTTTATGACACCATTTGTCAGATCATTCATTAACAGTGGGTGCAAACGGGGGCATTCTGTTGGTGTTCCGATGAAAGACACTGCTTTGGAAGACCAAACAACGCAAGACCAAGTACAAGTTAGAATTTTTTTCTTCTTTAGAGTCTTTTGTTTTTACCAATTTAGGCATACGTAATTTTCTCAACTGTGGGGCAGTAAAGGATTATCTTATTTTATCTCATCTTATTTTACCTTTACTTACATTGTCAGTGCTTGCAATGGAATGATGGGTGTCCCAGTTGAAGACTGTAAATACATGCATGAAACATGATAACCAATCAATTTCCTTAGTATCATGTTTCTTGTACCTGTTATATTCACACCCACTGATCTTCCAGCTGGCTGTATTTATCAGGATGTTTAATACTTTTGATTTGTTGCTGATATTGGCAGGAGCTCTGTGGCATTTTTTGCCAGCTGGG
>OMNV01003227.1:2927-39044 GCA_900303265.1 Brotula barbata
GGTCCCACCTGACAACCGCAACACTCGCCAATCCATGAGCCGTACCTGGTCTGAGCACACATCCCGTCTTATCAGAGCTACTCTCTCGTTTGTAAGAGGAGGAGGAGGAGGAGGAGGAAGAGTTTCAGCAGCACTAACTCACGGCAGCAGCAGCAGCAGTAGTATAAATAGCAGCCGTGCAGTAATACTAGAATACTTTAGAGAACTTTGAGTATTGCTAGGATCTATTAGGATTTCCTTGTGATCATTTGGCACAAAATAAATTTGTAATTTTTCTGACAAACCACTCTGCAGTCTCTTTTTGTATTCGATAACATTTGATTATGGTAGAGGTCATTCGTCAGACAGTATGACGATCCTGATCGTGATGAGATCCTCCTACCGTACTGAGCCGAGGAGCCATTCATTCCCTCTGGCTGTCAGAGGAGTTTATTTGTTTTGGCTTTGGCCAGTGTAGTGGCTGTCCTTTTCTTTTTTGGAGTCTTGGCTCGGCGTTCTGCCTCAGCGACCTTTGGCAGAATTTACTTGTTGCAGTGTGGATGAAAGAATGTTGGTCCTGTTGGTCCAGCATTAGTTTTGACCCGAGCCCTGGGCAGAGTCTGATGCTGAGAGGAAGCCAGTGAGGACCAGTGACCTCCTCATAGCCTGTGTTCACGCAGGCCTTTTCACATCCACACGTTTCTGTTCTCGGCAGCTTTAATAGTGATCCAATGAATGCCCCACTGCGGACTGATGCGCCGCTCAAGTCAGGTCAAGTTTATTTGTATGGGCCAATATCACATCTAGTGCCTCGAAGGGCTTCACAGGCCCACAACAAACAGTTCCGAGCCGACCCAAAGCTCCCTAGGACAAAGAAAAACTCCCCAAAAAACCTAAACATGTAAGGAAAAAAGCTAGGAACCTTGGGAGAGGCACTTCAAAGAGAGATTCCCTCTCCTTGAGCGGCCAGGTGTGCAACAGGAAGCGCAAGCAGAAAGAATAAATTACAGAGAGGAGAGTCTAAAGTCCGGAGAGATGTGGTCAAGATGAATTAGTGTGTGAGGAGGACGAGGGAAAGAATCAGTTCAACACATAAATACATACAACACAATAGTGGACACACTGAAGAATCATGAATCATAACGAAAGAGAGAGAGAGTGAATCTGAGTGAGTGTGTGTCAGGGCGGATGTGTCCAATAAGGGCTGAGATGGTCCATCATAGTAATGGGACGGTGTGGCAGTTACTGCATTTTTACAGCTGACAAAACGAGCTTTCAGTCCTGCAGTCGGGGCATTGAGGCCTAAAGTTTGTAAAGATACTGAATTTATACTTGTGTCAGGAGTGATCAGATGCCTTAACCTTGTTTATCATGCTGTTATAATGGTGCTGGAGTGTGGTTTCCTTTGAAAACTTCATCCAAAACCATTCAAGGTCAGGTTACGTCTGCATTACACAACCTGACAGTCGCTCTCCTACATCAGAATCTTTCACCCCGCAGCACAGCAACAACACACAAGCGTCGCAAGAAGCTCATTACTTATCAATCGGCGCATACCACACGCTGTAAGATCTGTGCCCCGTTTGAACACAGCCACCAGTAAAAACTGCTGAAATATGAACTCTCTGATACATTATATGAATGCTGAGAAATTAATCATCAGACCTCCAAATCTCAGTTGTTGTTTAAAGTTAGAAACAAGAGAAAAAAAAAGGTTTGGGAATAAATTCTCTGAGCCTTTAGACAAAGTGCATGTGTGTATAACTTACTGATGAAGAACACTGTGTCCTTCATAATGAAATAATTTATAGATTAGCTGAGATCAAGCCTGAAAATTTACCAACAGCTACGCATGACGCTTATTCTTAATTCTATGAATAGGATTACAAAGAAAAAACTCTATTCTTAGAATTTTCCTTACATGCTTAAGAGGAGGTGGTCTTACACACACCAGACCTAGTGTATGAACACACAGTTCCTCGAGTCCAAAAGTCCCCCTGAGTTTCCCCTGGGTCCTGATAAGAGGGAGTGGGAGCGACTGTGTGATGACTCGGCTGCTATGCCTCTAACAGCTCGTTCTATAAATAACAGCCCTGTATCTCCTTTCTTCTGTTCTTTTCCTCTACACGTGAGTTGTGCTGAGCGTTGGAGACCAAATGTTTTCCTTTGTCAGCACGGCTCCTCTACACAGCCTGAGAATCATTCAGCCACAGATCAGAGGTAGACAGTACAAACAGGGGGCTTCGGTTTGGGTACAAACAGGAGGTTCTGCAGCCCCACAAGCGCATAATTGATGCCAGAGCTGCTTCTTCTACGAAGTACATCACCCCAAACTATGTTTCCTCCGCTAACTCTACAATCCCAGGCCTCTTAATTAATCAGCAGTAACCTGCCGAGGTAAAACCTTCCATAGATCCTTGGATTTGAGAGTAAATTGCGTCTGACGTTTCTTTCTCTTCATCATTAGCACCATTATTTCCCCCGAGAGACCGACAGCATCGTCTCTTCTGCCTGCAGACGGGGACAAAGAATCTGTTATGTAACCTCTCCAGGTTTTATACATCATTGCAGATCTCTCTCTCTCCTTGTCTTCTTAGAGAGCTTGGGCTGCGTGACACTATCAGACCTTCTGAAGTACATCATTGCCTTAAGACGACAAAATCCTACAGGTCACACACCCTCCTTTATAATTCTATCAGTGAGACTTGGAAACCTAAATAAGTCATTTATTTGAAGAGACGTACAATAGGGACCGACCTGTTGGCGGTTGAAGGGGAGGGAGATGAAAGCCTCGGTGCAGAGAGAAGCGCCAGTCAATGGTATTTGCGTGTTTTACGGACGTAGATCTGATTGGAGAAATACTGAAGGAAACGTGACGCCAACTACAGGCACTCCTGGTACAACTTAACGCTAAGACGCTTTTATTTCCCGATAATACAGATGCAATAAAACCGCTCAGCCTTAAAATCCCCGAACAGTCTGGAACATCTCAGCAGTACAGGACGTCTAAATTAACACTAACATGTACACACACACACACACACACAAATAATAACAATGAGGACCCCGATCACAAATATCACCATCAGACCAGTAGAGCAGGGTCAACCTGGCTCCAGCAGAGATCTGTGACCACATTCCATCAAAGCATAACACTGGCGTAACATGGAACAGGAGAGGAAACAGACTCAGGGAAGGTAGATGATAAATAACACCAATGTAATAAATTTCTAATGTGAGCGGCCGAGCAGAGTGATGCTGGTGCACGGGCTGAGAGTGAGAGCTGATGTTCAGATGAACGCTCCGTCCATCTGCCTGAGCTTAAACAGCTCCCCGTCTCTGCATGTCCTTCTTTTCTTTCTTCAGATATTTCTCATTTGGAAGTAATCAGACGACGGCAGTGTTGCGTGGGTGTGGAGGGCAAAGAGCAGTGCTGGGTGGTGTGTGTGCGAGTGTGTGCGAGTGTGTGTGGGCTGTGCACGAGCTGAACCTCGGTGCTGCAGACCTCTTGCCATGCTATGCAGCGACGTTCACCTTCTTCATGTGGTTTCTGTCAAATTGCATCATTTGGACCGAGGCCACAGCAGGCCCCCATCCGACCCGCCGACTCCCTCGGCCCGCTCCCCTGCCCGCTCCCCCCTCCTCCAAAAGAAAATACTTGGCAGAAGTTTACAGACCAAAATGAGATCACTGCCTTCCCTTCCAGGAGGGGAGTCCTGGACGACATACAATAGGCCTCCAACCATTTTCCCTGCCAAGCCCACGTCTGTCTGTCTGCCTGTGTTTCTGTCTGTCTGTCTGCCTATCACTTAAATCAGGCAGGACACACAAACTCACACACACACACATATAAAGACCGAGGCAGGGAGGAATGGAATCAATAAAATGAATGTCGGCACAAACGTGATTTCGGTCTGTGATAGGTAAGTTTCCATTAGATGAGGTTTTCTAATCCTGTTAACCGCCTCTACAAGTGTGTACTTATTAACCAGCTAAACAGGCTTAACAATCAGCCAGACTCATTAAAGATGCTCACTGGAGTGAACTGTGAACTACCCTGTGCGGTCAGAACAGTGCTCAAACACACACACACACACACACTGGGAAGGCGGGGGTGGGGGGGGGGTGTTTATATCTGGGTGGTAGAGCTGAAGTGCTGCTGTTAAAGCTCCTTTGTTTGCCTTTGGGCTTCCTCTGGCCACACACTAATGGGGCCACTGTCCTAACATACAGCAGGCATGATTCTCCAACACTTAACATGCCGACTCAAAATCACAGATATGACCAACTTTAGTCACACGCGCTGTATTTACATGCATGCTAAAACTCTGATTAAACCATACATTGCTCCAAGATAAACACAGTAATCCTACTCAGAGTAACTGCTATAGATCATGTGATTGTAATTCAATTTACTCCAGCTCGATATGTTTACCTGCACTAGAGTCTGTGGATGTTCACCGAACTGCTTACAGGGGCCCAACTTTTTGTTTACGAGGTGTATTTAGAATGAAAAGCCAACAAATCAGAAATAGTGTTTTACTAAAACGCTGATAGATTCGCTACATTATTTCCACTCAGTACACTTTATGTAATGACTGTTTCTATGCAGTAATGTTGGGATGTGTCATCTTTTCGTCACTTACTTATATTGCTCCTCTGCTTGGCTACTGTATCGATACGCTTGCCTGGTTAGGCCAAAATGGGCCCCGAGTTCTGGCTGCAGGCTGCTGTGAGCTGACAAACGCTTCCCTCACTCATCTCATCTTGGAAATTGATCATTTCCTGCGACCGATGCCCCTTCCATGTTTGTTTGACCCGCACACAGAGATGACATGTTGTAAAATGTAGGAGTGTGAGATGCTCCAGCTGCACCCCACCCTCACCCGCCGCCGCAGCCCCGTCTCACCCCCACTCTGTGCTGCCCCTCTGCAGTCTAAACACACCTGACTTGTAAATATTCCTTATTGTATCTGTAACATAAACGCTCTGGGCCCGCAGGTTTTCCCACAGTCGTCTGTCTGCCACCCACATTCTTCTCCATTCGGCATCTACTGACCTCTGCAGGTCAGACAAGGTTTGCTAGTTTGACAGTGGGTTGATAAATCCTTGTGTGTACAGACCACTTAGATTACATATGATCAGAAATCCAGCAGAATGTTTTGTTGTTTTGTCGCCAGTTAAGAGACACCTGAGTAAACACTGATTCACTCTCTGCAGAGGCTAAATCCAACCAACTGGCCTTTCAGACTTTTTCCACTGATGATGCCTCTTCTGTAGGATAGGTGACTTTTTTTTATCAAATTAGGTGTAGCATCAGATTGATATAAGCGGAGTAGGAATCCGACTAACAAGGATGTTTAATTGTACTGATGCTCAGATGTTCAGTAGTCCTCAGTCGGGTCCACAACTGCATTTGTCTGTAAATGTTTAGTCTGAGTGTATGCCTGAAAGGAAGGACATGTGGAGCAGACAGACATTAAACAGGCCCAACTGTCTCAAATTGACAGCTTTGACTTCAGGCTCAGCTCTCTCTTCACCACAACAGTTCATTACAGTGTCCGCGTCAACGCAGAAGACACACCAGTCTGTCTATCAGCAGCCAGATGAAACTGCACAAACACTGACATGATGGCTCTGTGTTATTCTGACCCCTCGGAGGTACCCTGTGGATGACCCTCCTGTTGTGTTTTCCAGCACTTAACGTTCTCGGCAGCACAATTGGATTGGCAGAGGTGGACGGGAGGAGGAATGACGATGGATCGCCGATGTCACGAGAAGCCACCGGGCCCTCAAATCCGACGTGTAAAGCCATCTAAAAATTACACAACCGTGTCTGTGAGGATATTTTATTCAACCCATCGATGCAGTGTTACCGATGGGCGAAGAGTGACATCACAATAATACAGAGAACCAAATGAAAAAATAAAACCAGCCATGGTTGTCTCTGATCACAGGAGCGCTTGCATAGATTTCTTGAACCCACTGAAGTCTAAAATACCTTTCGTTAGCAGACATTAAAGCTGATGAAATCTTCACGATTCTCAAGATTCTTTTCTAGAAGATCCACAGTGAGGGAACAACTTCCGGAAAGAAATCTTTTCAATGCTAAGAATTTTTATGTCAAAAAACATATAACAAGTAATTGATTCTAGAAAGTAATTGACTGAAAGAAGTCTTGGATTTTTTTTCCAAAAGTAAATAAATAGTGATAATAATTGCAAAAACATCCTTTGAAATTAAACTTCATTCACTGAAATTAGCAGAATTTCACAGGCGT
Source organism: Brotula barbata (assembly GCA_900303265.1). Lineage (NCBI taxonomy): Eukaryota > Metazoa > Chordata > Actinopteri > Ophidiiformes > Ophidiidae > Brotula > Brotula barbata. The sequence continues at coordinate 9,187 of OMNV01003227.1, forward strand.
CCCGTCTACTAAAGGAATTTTTTCAGCTCAGCTTTCTTTTGCGTCAAATAAAATCCAGATTCATTGACTTTAGACTCCAGAGGGTTAATCATCAGTCATTCAGTATCAAATATCACTTCAAAAAAAAAAAAAAACTGGACCAAAAAAACCACCCACTGTAAATTCAAGTATAAATAAAAATCCAAATCCAATGTCCTCTACTGAAATAATATATTATCTAAACTTCTATATAATGCTACCAAGTCAACACTATCGGGTTTAAATCAGCACATCATTACTACAAACGACAGCTTAGCAGTGAAGGAAGCTTGAATATAAGGCAGCGGTTATTCTCACATGTACCACACTTGACAACATTTGGTCTGAGTGAAGCCTGAGCATTCCTAACCTTCATTTTATCTCATCTCCTTTACATTATCAAACAGGAAACCGTGTAGGACTGTTGCCACCTTTATAGTTCAGCATTCTTCCCACTCTGCTCACAATCCAAATCTTTCTAGGAAACTCATTCAGAGTTCGGTTTTCCCCTCTCTCTCCGCGCCGCTGGAAGCGCCGGCCTGCGCTGTGGCGCTGGGGGGGTTGGGGGAGGCGTCATCTTCGGGCTGGAAAGCCAGGGAGGCCGAGTTAATGCAGTAACGTTTTCCAGTGGGTCTTGGTCCGTCGTCAAATAGGTGTCCAAGATGTGCCCCGCACTGGAACACAGACATGTTAGTCGGGACCCCACTACACTCACGGTGGTAGGAAGTGTAATTTATAATCAGTGTTTACGGATTTTCAGGAGGTGTACCTGGCTGCAGGTCGTCTCCACTCTGTGCATGCCGTAGGAGAAATCATCCGACAGAGTGACGGTCCCTTCTTTCACGAGGTCAGAGAAAGATGGCCAACCTGCACATGAAGCAGAAAACGACAGAATGACAATTCATGATAAAATACACAGCACGTGTCTGTCTCAGCAGTTTATTGATCGGTGGTCTTTAAGAAAATAAACAAAAATAATTGTGATTGCACTGTTTGTCTTTGTCTTGACGTAAATCACTTTCCCTTCTACAATAATTCAACTTTAAGAGATTCTAAGGACATTAGTGCCTTTTGTTTTGTTACATTGGACTGTGAGAGTTTTTAATATGTTCCCCTACAGCACACTACAGATCTCTATCTACATCCATGTAATAATGTGTACGGAAGAATTTCCCAGCATTCCTTGGCCGTAACTCCTCTCTTTCCGTCGAGTTTCAATTTATGTTTGTTGTTAAGAGGAGCCTCACTGTTAAAGCTAAAACACATTTCTGAGCATAGACTCAGTGTATCAAGAGTGGAGAGGCAGCACCACCCTCTGGCTGTTTTCTCATTTCAAATTGTAACTTCCTCATGGTCAGATCACACTGACACACTCTACACAACTACATTTGTTTGACGTTAATGACTGATAAAAATGTTTTTAGTGAAACCATTGCGACTCAAACTCCTCCCCACACCTCTACTGCCCCGCCCCCAGCCTCTTCATCAGAAAGCACAATCACAAATTTATTGCTCACACCAAAACAAAGTCTGAAGGTTGAACATTTATTTGACATCCTAACCGTACAATGTCCACACAGCACCATAAAGGCCAGAGCTTAATCTCTTAAAGTCAGTCACGGGTCCATGTCCTGCCTTACTGGCCCTCAAGGTGCTTGGATGCGCCACATCTCCATTTTCATGCATGTCAGCAGAGAATTCTCACCTATGACCATACTACTAATGTACTAATGTAGTAACTAACATTGTAGTAACCTTTTGGTGACACGTCTCAGTGTGGCAGGCTGAGACGATCCTAAGGCTCCGTAAGGCTTTCACATGGCTGACATTGGGCAAAGGCTACTGATCTTTCCAGTGTTTATCTCCTGTTGACTGACGTGTTCTGTGAAGATCTGTGGTGTGTCGTGTTAGTAACATGATGTCAGATGAATACAAAAGATCAACTTACCAGAGCCCGAGTCAAACTTTGTGTCTGAGCTGCAAAAGAAATGAAAAGTACCAGTCAGACATTCAAGACATACTGTACCTGTCCAGCTTTTGGTGACGGGACTTGAATGCTTTACAGCAAACTGCGAGACATAAGTCCAATGTAGGACAAACATCTGTTCAGCATGAGTTAAACAAAAGGACAAACGTTTGTCTGACAGAAGTGACACGGCGGGACAAACTTTTAGCACGGGTTACAGTAAAGGACGAATGTTTGTCCAACAGGAGACAAACAGTGGGACAAAAATCCACTGTAGGACAAATGTTTGTCTGACACAAGTTAAACTGAAGGACAAACATTTGTGTGACAGGAGTTAAACTGCGGGACAAATGTTTAGCCGACTTCAGTTAAAATGTGTCTGTGAGACAAAATGGCATAAAGTATGGGACCAACCTTTGTCTGAAAAGAGGTAACAAACACATGATCAACACACACACACAAATCGTGTAGCTCTCTGCTTACTTAAATAATGCCGTCCCGCACACCACACAGTTGTAGGTTCCTTTATCTTTATGATGTGTGAACGCTCCGTTGAAGGCACTGTGGAGGGAAAACAGTCAGAAAGACAGAAAGACGGGTACTTTACTACATTTTTACCCATCCTCAATGAGGAGCAGAGGGCAGCCAACACATGCACATGCAAACACACACACACACAACAGCGTCCAGATCTTCCACCTTGCAGGGACAACGACAGGAGTAATTCACCTAACGTACGTTTTAGTGGGTGGGGGAAACCCACGCAGCCATGGGGAGAACAAGCATAGGTGTGGAGGTTGACCCCAGGATTCGAACCCTCTTGCTGTGAGGCATCAGTGCTAATCACCGCTCCACCGTGCCGCCGTCAGGTCATATCGTAACCCATTTATCCGATTACGCTGGAATTACAGATTAAACTGACCGTGCTTTAGCGGAAGCCAAAATTCCTGGACTATCTCAGCTGACCACAGCTTTTATCTGAGGACATTTTTTTTCACACTCACTACACTACAACAGCTACACTCATTTGCACACAGGAAACGTTGCATAACATTTGCCTACTATCTACATGATACATCTTTGACATTGTTTCTACCAGACTGCCTGAGCTCTGTGTTTAATGATTCATTGTGTGCAAAAATATTCTGTCACATTTTTCTGCTGCTATTGAACCGCCTGAATAAGACTCAGTCTCCGTCTCCATGTCTCTCTCCTAATGGACGGAGATTTCTAGACGATCAATAACGGCAATTCTCTTTTGAATTTACATGAGCCTCATATTTCTATTTCTATATCGACAGTAATTATTTCATATATTCAAGGGCCAAATTTGGCATTTCCAAAAAAAAAATGGTTAAATATGATTTGAAATTATTTGTATTTGACGAGAAGAAATCCTGGTTCACATACACACCTGTAAACTTTGTGTGGTACATAAAGTAAAGTGTGTGACTGAGGTTTGATAAAAGATGAGTACAGTGTATAAATATATAAGCAGCGTGGAGTTTCGGCCTCATCTGAGTCTTCATCCCTGTAATATCATGTCCGTGCAGGCATTTCTAACTTCCACAATGATTCAGTGGTGGATTGTTGCATTGTCACCGTGAGTGTGTACAATGTGAGCGTGCTTACGAAATAATCTGAAGCCTTTACACAAGGAGCACAGACTGCAGGAATTTCCTAACAGTGGTTTCTGTGTTGTCTTGTGAGGATGTAAATAGCTGATAAGTAGCCTCCCCTTTTCCTTCCTGTGTTTCTAGTAAATCTAAAAGTGTGATCATCTTCATCCTACCTCTCCGTCCCTCTCTCTTGAGTCACATGGTATTGCATTGGTGTGAGGCGAGCCTTCAGCTCCTCCTGGGAGAAGCTCACCGGCCATGTCTTCTTGCTGCGACTGGCTCCTGAGTGGAGACACAACAACAAATATCACAATCCAGCTCCCTGACCCGTCGAGCCAAATACAGAGCAACAGCTTCTTACTGCGCAGATCCAGCACAGGACAGGCTCATCGTGTCAAATCGTGTTCCTGTGATGGTTCTTTTGACGGCTGCGGTCCCTGCTTGAGGATAACTTTTTCTCAGGGCCCAAATCACAGCCACGGTGTTGGAACACGGCCCTCATGCTGTACATGTGCTTATTTTCACTCATCAGACTTGTGTTAGTGCAGTCAGCATTAACATGAGACAATCCAAACGCTGGAAGCATAAATGAGCTGAACTGTCACACACACACACCTGATGGTTGGTATTTTTAAATCATTTCTGTTCAAGCTGACTATCATTGCTACAGTCTCGGTCATAATTCAGCTCTGGTAACTATTTACTCACCAATTTCACTGCTGGCATGTGAGGTCAACAACTGGTTTTAAAGTGATATACTGCATTTTTTTTATTTTTGTTTACGAAATGTTATGATTTTCAGGAAAATTATCAATGAACCAGCTCACTGACATTGTTATGAGCTCACTTACCAAGTCTTTGGTATGTTGAACGGAACCTTACTGATCCATGGAGCATGTGTCAAAGCCTCTAAAAGCTTCTCTACGTGACGTCTCAAGTTTAGTTAGATACAAACATGCTTACCGCTGCCATTCAGAAAGTGTTTTCCTGAAACATCTGTATTTTTTCATGAATCTCTATTGCACAATCAATTCCTGCTGCCTTGGTGAAGGACCTGAGAGATTGTTGTGGAGAAAGGTGTCATTATAACACAGTTCTATTTGGGACACCACAAGGCACCAGCTTTTATAGATAAATAGATAGATTAACACATCAAGAATGTGGCAACTTGTAGAAAAACCATCAGTGAAATAGTTTGGATGTCATTGTCCTGAAAATCATACAATTATTTAGAAATAGAGGAAATTGTGTTAAAACTGCCCGTGTGCATAGGATCGCACAAAACAGACAGATTTACATCATGAGATTCCTCATCACTTCCATGTAATTCCATGGATTTAAACCTTCCATAAAACCGTAAGTTGTGTATAGCAGTATTGCCAAATCCCACAAAATAAATGAAGTTGGTGGGAAAATATTATTGTAACACTGGAGAAATAACAAACATTTTCAAAATAGAGAAAAAGTTCCAAACTAGGGGCTACATTTCAATTTTGTGAATACACAAACAGCTCTCGACCTGTGAGGTACAAAACTAACTGAAGAAAGGTGAAAGTTAGTGAAAGCTCTCAAGCATGCAAGCTTTAAAAGGCAAGCAGTGAACCACTGAGTTGTGGTGGTAGGGCCCTATGAGTCCACGTGGAAGAGGTCACGGAGTCCAGTCATAAAAAGTGGATTTAAATTCTCAAAGCAGAATCGCACAGAATCAAGGAGATTCTTCGATAATGTGTAAATGACACTTGGGTCAAATTAAAAGGGTTTGGATTCACAGTATGTATCAGAAGCCTGCAGGCCTTGAACTACACTTGAACTCGCCTTGAACTTACACCTCCGAAGCGCTACCTAACCTACAGGTAAATCATCAGACGCACAAAATGCTCAAAAAAAGCTGCGTCCGTTTCTAGTTGAGCATAGCAAACGGGGAGGAACGTTGAGGAACGAAACTAAGCAAACTCACCTGCCTAACACATTTCAACAAAACGAAGAAACGAACGGTCCTTCACAAGATCAGAGGGAAGAAACTTTCTGCTGTATTTGATGAAACACGTGACTTAACCTTCTAAACACTGTGAGACCTGAGATGATTTTAATACTCTACAATTCATGTTCATATTGAAATAATGAGAGAGGTGGAAAACACAAACTATTTATCCTCATCCAAGTGTTCATCAACACTATAACATAGCTCTGTTGTGAAGCGCCGTACTCCATTGATGACTCAGCAAGTGTTGACTATATTCAAATATATTCACAATTTAGTCACAAAACTGGATTTTCATTGATTGTCAATGCCAAACTGTTCCTATAACAATGGAGGTAAAATGTCAATCAGTGTTCAGTGTTCTGGGGTTTTTCTGTTATGGCTGCATAATGGTGTCTTTTTTTCCTATTCTGTCAACCAAGAGCAGTCACTAGTACACAGCTTGTACACAGGAAGAATGCACAACCAAGCAGAATGTACCAGGCTCTCCATCTGTTCCTGCATCACCTCTATGCTTACAATTAGCCAACTGTAGAGAGAAGGGAGGCTACCTTAGCAAAACATTGCGATACATTCAGTGGTACTATCACAAGTATTGCTTCATGGAACTTCATGTCAGGTGATATTTGAATAACGGGATAATTCACCAACAGAGTGTTTGATACCAAAAGCACTGGCGGACAAAAAATAAGACCGGCTCAGATTTGGTCCAATAGAGTTCTCAAGCTCTGTTAGCCAAACAATCCAACGGAAACAATGAAAGGACGGATCTGTGACGAAAAAAACATGGTCGCGTAACCTGGTGCCATGCTGAAAACACACGTGCACGCACATAGACACACACACACACAAACAGGGACACACCAGCGGGTGTTAAGGCAGAGAGGCAGAGCACAGCAGGCACACAGCAACCAGTCAGTGGACCTGATGGAAGACCGCAGGCCCTCAGTGTTACAGGCTGACTCTTGGATATCAGATGCAGCAGATTGAAGCCCGACATGACTCCCACCACCAGAACCTGAGAGAACACCTCCAACAGGAGCAGAGCCAAGGATCGGGCTGAATAAAAGGAGCAGACAGAGGAAGACACAAGACAACACGAATCAACACACCAGACAGTCAGGTGCAAAGGGAATGGAGTGTCGGGAACAGAACGGCTGGAGAGTCAGGAGCTGTAGGGGATTCCCAAGTTTGACACAGAGCTAAAAGAAGGCTGGTTAGCAGGGATGAGGAACGCAAACACAGAACCTTAAGACGCAGAATTTATTAGTACTTATCACAGTAGATGAGTGATAAACCCGGGGTCACAGTAAAACACACATTAAAGACGTTTTGGAATCCTGAAAATAAAAATACACTAAACACTGAGGAGGAAAATGCAGGGAGAAACAAGTTCAAGATTCACACAGACAGAATCTTTTCAAGGCTCTCGCCACATATTGTGCTTCAGTCTACACCAGACAACAATCTTTCATTTAGGGTGCTTCTGATCCACTTCCTTAATTATGACGAGCCCAAATTTTACTACTTTCTCGGACCTCTGCGCCCAACAGTTTGCTTGAGTGTGTGCTTTTTACCGGCATAAAATAAACTCCTTTTCTTTTGGACTACACTGTGTGTGATACACTTCATAGCGTGTTCTCACACTTTGTCTTTTTAAGTATACTGGAGCCTTTGGGAGTTGTGTCAGTACTGACTGCTATACTTAACAGGTTACTCTACCTAAGAGAGTAGCAGGCATTGCAGGATGGGAACCTGAGCGGCTGCCTTGCCAAAGGGCACGATGGAGGGCCATGAAGAGCCCACGTCGGAGGACAGCCATGATACATACAGTCACACTGAAATGGGCGAGAGACAGAAGCACAGCAGGTGGGTCATTCAGTAACACAGATATTAGTGTGGTTTTAGCTTGGAACAAACACTTTGTTAGGGTTTACCTCCACATTTATCTAAGGGGTTAGATAAATGTCACTATTTGACTTAACTTGCTGCTGATTCTAATCGCTCATGTCATTTCTGACTTTTTTAGACTTCTGGCTTTTCTTTTTTTCGAAACCGAAATTTGCAATTTGTATTGGCACAAATCTGGAGACATTAATAGTTCAAAGAAATAATTTCCTGCTGCATCCCTATTAGGGACAAATTTTCATAGTGACACATTATCGATTACTATCCCAAAAAATACATACACACCATACCTGTCTGTATGTTAATACATAAGTCTGTACATATTCATGTACACATAACTGACCCTTTAAATACATATTTAATATTTATTTATATTTATGTACACGTTGCTGAATACAGTACATGTATCTCTTGTTGGAGACTTTTTCAGATTCAGCTGCAAATGTTGTATTAACTGATGAATACAAATGATGGATATGAAAGTTATTTCGGCACACACACACCAAGCTGTGGAGGCCCAGGGACAAGTGACGTTTACTGACGCAGCAGCTAAAAAAAAAAAAAAAGATGAAAGTTTATCCCAAACTGACATTTTATCAGTGCGTTGTATGCTCAGCTGGAGTCAGAAGCCATTGTAAACATCAGACCAAGCATTAAACAGACTTAACGTCTTAAACAACCTCGGTGTTTCCGAGTCCTCAACATAGCGACAGAAAGTTCTGGAAAAAAAGTCTCATAAGCGTCAGTTAAAATCCACCCTCACTGTTATGCTAACGATAACTAAAGGCATTTATGACTGTAATACGCGAGTTTAGCTAACATAAGAGATGAGAAAACACGAAGACGGTGAGACATACCGGAGAGCAGCAGCGGTAGCAGCACGACGAGGTGGACGGTGACAGATCCTAACATTAGCTGTCCGTGTCAACAGAGGCTAACACGGGTTAACACAGGGCAGCTGACATGTACGTGCTAACTGTTAGCCAGGCTGGAAGCTAACAGGCTAGCCTAGCTTAGCCTAGCATGGAGTGCTGCAGCGGGACGGACGCGCACATTTCCAAGTATGGACAAAACCCACTTCAGCGTCCCTTCTGCGGCCAGACACACACGATAAAGCAGAAAATGACAGGGAGCCCATTTTGTTCTGCCATATAGCTTACAGGTCACAGAAAGTTTGTCTTTCATATGTTATTGTGTGTTGCTTACAGGTGGTTAAATTATCTGCAGATGAATATTCCAGGGAAACAACTGCGGGGTGGTGGATGGAAGTGGCCAGACTTAAGAGAAATAAAGGGGATCCCACACACCACCATGATTAGTAGCTTTACCGTCTCAGTATATTTGCCTAAAACTCTTTTGTCTGGAAATTATGACATGAAGATGGCGCAATTTTTTCCCCTTGCCCAGAGTGCGAACACAAATGCCACTACCGGTGACTAGAAACGCTGTTTGTACATACTGCATGTCACGATCAGTGTTGATGTAATACACATTCAAACCACTAGAGGCAGAATAGACTTAAACCTCGAGTCAGTAAATTCATACACCAATTCAGGCACTTTTTTTTTTTTTTTTACATGATCTTGTATTGTGGTATTATATTTTAGTTTAGTTTATATGTAATGTTATATCTTGCTCTGGCTTGGTTTTACATTCCCCCTTTTCATTACATGCTTATGTTTTGTGCCAATTTTCCTCTTATTTGTTATTTGGCTATCTTAATGTGATGTAGGGGCAGAGGTATGAAACATTAAGGAGAAAAGGAAAAATAGAAGGGTATCACCAAACTACCATAAACCTAAAAATAGCTAAATCAGTGGTGGTCAGTTTATCAAATCTTCTTCTCAGTGCGTGCACTTTACAGAAAAGCACAACAGACATGATTAAAAACCCATAATAAACCTTTAATTTGAGTTGTTTGTACAAGTGACAAATTACATTAAAACATCTGTATTTTTTAAATGTCTGATTATTGTACACCTCCCCCTTCTGGCTAGCAGGTTAGGGATACTGGTAAAATGAAACAATATGATGCAATGGAAATAAAGCCGCATATAATATTACGTATTACAGTTATATCAATGTACAGTGTTTACATAAAATACATCAGAGAAAAAGAAACCATGTGGATGCAGCTGAAGCATCATACCAACATTTACATTCAGCCTCCATACGGTCAGTATGAGGTGAAAAGTTGCAGGAGCCATAGAAAAATAGTACGATTACTGTGATGCACTCGAATGTTTGGTAAAAGGTCAATTCTTGATGGGTGGGTAGAAAGTTTTTGACACATGTAACAGGTCTAAAGACATTAAAATGAAGCAATATAACATTTAAAAAAAATGACCATTTGGTTTAATATCAAATAAACTGCTACAAAAGAGCCAACATGAAGATGTATGGAAAAACTAACAAATCTACATCTATGGCAGGTCACTTTCCCTTTAAACAACATCTCATGGGCCCAGGATTCTCCAGCAATGCAGTGTCAATCCTTTCTAAAGAGCTAAGTTAAGGCACAATTAGGTTCATCTGTTGCTAAATGTTGCACCAGCTTTATAACTATTTAAATGTGCATTATTTGTACAAGTTCAACACTGCAAATACCGAAGTCACCTTAACATCCACTGCATTTAAAAATGAAATGTCTGACAAGTCTTTGATCTTTAGCGTTCTCTGAATACACACAAGCGATCAGGCATTTAGTACAATCTCCTCACCGGGGACTGGAATATTTGGAGTTACGCATTACAAATAAATTCATCCACACAGTACTCCTGAATGCCACTCAGTACAAGAGGCGAAAATTCAGCAGTATGGTTGGATACCATCAGAGAGCAACAACATATCAGACCAGTTCTCTTTGTATTAAACACGACAATGCTGGAGGAGCACAGGACCGATGTGCACATGTACGGAATACCCCATTCATTGTCATCCATGTTTAAATCCAGCCAATGAGTCTGCATGGATGAAGAAAGCAGTACATAGTAAACAACAATAACAATACAACACATGAATATACTGGGATATAATTATCTAAGAGCTCCAGGTAACTGTTTAAGATACACTCCCTGAACACTCTGTGTGCACTTGTATCAGCGAGATGAGAAATGTACTGTTGGTTGTATTATAAAAATCAGGGAGTGAGCCTTGGAAATGCAGAGCAAACAATAATACTAAAGGTGAGTCAGCATACCCACTGTGCCTTTTTCTAGCAGCCGTCAGTCTGTGGAGTCTGAGTCTGGATACAAATGCTCACTCCACTAAAATTACAGGGAGTTCAAACATCACACGTTATGTTGTCACTGAAAGCTTACATACGTTCACTGGTACATGCAGCCATTTCCACATACTGCTCAAAATCCATCGTGGCATCGGGTTCACTGTCGATAAAAGGCGGGAGGGCTGGAGTCTCTGCAATCTTTTGAATATTCCTCGTTAACATTTGTAATACAAAGACTATAGAAAAGAATAACAGCTGTCCGCTGCAGTATGAACAGCTTCTGCTTGCAAAGCTCCTGGATAAAAAAACAACCCCAGAGCACTAAATTCAAAAGCCAGTCTTCAGTGAGATGAAAGGTGGGAGAAGCAGCGCATTGCTGCGAAGCCGAGCAAGAGGAAGTTGTGTGTGTGTGTGTGTGTGGGGGGTCCTTTCAGGAAAAACCGGAGGAGTTGGCTGAGCTGTGGTGCTGCAAGCAGGGTGAAGTGTTTGTGGTGCTAATATGGGAGTTGGAGGCCTTCAGGGGTGTCATGCAGCCCTGAGCCTGAGGGAAGCGCTGGTGGTACCTGTCCAAGCGAAGGTACTTCACTGTCACCAGTTTACCTGTAGAGACAAAAGTCAGTCTGTCACTGATAAACCTCATTTGTGCTCATTTCATACAGCTCAACACGGTGAAAGATCAAAAGTTCAGGTAACGGCAGGTTCAGTAGTTAACTCCTGATGGAATCAGAGACATGCAAGAAATGAGCCCTCCTGCTCCTGAGTAAGTGTTTAGATTGAGTTTGTGTTTAGATGAAAATGTTTAGATTTGGTCACTGCCATCGTTTGTGGAGTATTCTAGAGATATGAAGCCTTGCCAGATCGTAAGACTTTTGAATGGACTTTCAAGGAACACATCAAAGCCTCTACAAGCACATATACGTGAAGTTCTTTCATTGGACACAAATTAGGATTAGCTTTTGTAAAATGAATTTGGAACTGCATTTTACTTCTATAACTGGAACATATCTGGCAGCAAATATTGGGAAAATAAATGTGAATAATGGGTTGAGCACAAGGAGACCATCTGACAAACATCTTAAAAGAAAAGGTAAAAGGTCAGATTGGTTTTCGAATAAAAACACGTCCTTACTGTTAACCCTTCATGAGAGAGGATGGACCTATGAGCCTCACAATAACTTCAGCTTCCTTTAAATCCTTTGCCACATTTCCACTCTCATTTCTGGTTTTAAAACAATGTATTAGAGGCTGCTGGTATTTTTGTAATTTTTTTGTCTGATATTTGCTGAAAATATATTTGCCAGATAAATTTCATACAGATGAAGACTTGAGGTGCTGCTCTTTATAGCTTCTGAAAGTCTGTCACTTACCATCAAACCAGGAGCCATGTAGAGCCTTGAAGGCTTTCCCAGAATGCTCTGCAGAGAGACACTTGACATACACACAGCCCTGTAGACATCAGAATGAAGATTTTTAATCAACATTACTCATAGGACAGCAGAGACATGTTGTCCAAAAATTGTGCATACCTCACGGGAGTTCTTGTCTACAGTGATGTGGACGATGCCGTCGTTGTCGCTACACTTCTCCAGGATGGCCTCGTGGATGGCCAGATCCCAGTTCTCCCCAACCTCCCTGAAAACACAGACGTCTGTCTGTTTATTCATTTACACACAAACCTACAAACTCTGTAGGCTTTAATGTTAACATTCAAGAAAGTAAAGTACAAAGTTAATTTAGTAAAAACACACACACGTGGGGGTACTCACATGACAGGATCAAACATATTTCTGATCTTCAGACATGGTGTCAGACTGTTGGGAGGTGAGTTCCTGCAGTCTAAAGGGAATGCTGAAACAGAGAGACAGAGGTTTAGTTATACTCAATCAATTTACATTTTACATTTCAATTTACTTTTGATATCCAAATAAAATGAAAAATTCTCATGTGACTTGTTTTTTTCATATATTCAGATTGATGAATTTCTGACTATAAACTAAACACAATCCAAACAAGTTTGATCAAACTGATCTCACATTCTCAGTGATGGGGATTTGGAGGTGAGGGGGTGGGAGTGTTGATTTGCACTACCTTTTCCCTGCCACACTTTGGATGGGATCGAGGAGATCTTGTCACAGCTCAGTGAAGGCTGGATCCACCTCCATACCAGGAAGTCTGCTCCTCCAATTCGCTGAGACTCCGTTCGTATCCGCGAGTCGTTTGCTGACAGGAAACTGACAGCCCGCTCCCACACCTTCTTCATCTTCCTTCTGTAAAACATTAGAACGACCGAGATATCTTACCCTCAGTGGAAAAATCAGACTGTATAATAATCGGAATAGTCCCACAGTATAAATATTTCTTGTTTTACAATGAGAACTAGATCATAACCATGGACACAACTGCATTAAGTTGTATAAATAACTATTCAATGCACATACAGTGAAATGGAACACTACCGGTCAGAGGCTGTTTTCATGCCTTCCATTTACAAGGTGGTTGGTACTCACCGGTCCTGAGGTTGAACCAGGGAGTCTCTGACGTGGGGAATGGGCAGGTAGGGCTGCAGGTCCTGGTTTTCCTGACAGGCTTCACTGTGGCTCCTCAACACATCTAAATGACACACAAGAGAGGACATTCAGTAAAACAACACTTTGACTTTTGATGAGCTCAATATTGTATATACATGTTTCAGATCATTCAGAGCAACCATCTTTTCTCTTAATATTGTGGGGAAATTTTTATTTGGAAACTAACTGATAAAGCTTTCTTAATATATAAAAAATTGACATGTTGAAAGGTGTGTCTCCAGTCCAGTGAAGGTAGGATTAAAAAATTTGGGATTTATTTGGTACAAACATTTTTAGTTGTGTACATGTCTTTATTGTAATAAGGACAACAACAACAAAAGCTGACTTAAGACAGAAAACCTTTTAAAAAACTATCAAATTGTTTGTGAGATCAGGTCAAAGCTGATAAATCCTGCTAAAGAGAGAGAAGAAATCTACTGTCAGACTGAAAATCTAAGTTTTCGTTTGTTTTTTTAAATTGCTTTTCCATTAACTTTTGCCCTTTCTGTTGTGTACCATTCATTTCAACACGTTTATTCAGTTCAGAGCTATAAGGTAACAGACGAGAGCAGAGACCAGACAGGGTTGAACAATACATTGACTAAAATTAAGAAACAATGCTGAGAGAAGTATCTTATTTCTGACTGAATGTCAAGTCCTGAAAATATCAACAAGAGGAAGTGACATTAAGGACAAAGTCTGAGGAAGGATATATTTTGGATTGGTGCTACATGAAAAAAGCTTGACGGGCAAGAAGTTATGAACATACAATGTACAAATAAAGACAGCTTTGGACTAACTGAAAGGTCTGTTATGATAGAGCTATCTTAGATAGCTTCCAATAATTTTGTGAGGTTATACTAATCAAGTTTGAACTGAAATATGACCATAACTTTTGTCTCTTCTGACTTTAAGATGACACGTTTTATTCAGACATGTCAAGACTAAAATGGAGAAAATGATCTTTAACATGAAATGTGATCGTACCTATGATCCTCTCCACCATGTCATACATTTGCCTCGTCTCCTCCTCCTGCCTCCTCCAGCGGTACTTCATGTAGCAGAGCAAAGCCCACGCACAGCCCAACACTACAAAACAATGAAAATTAAAAAAAATACACAAAGATGCAAATTTATATATTATTTATGCGGGGGGATATCTGCTTTAATTTATAACAGGTCAAGTAGAGAGATAAACAGGAAGAATAGGTCAGAGAGAGGGGATGACATGCAGCAAAGGGTGACATGTGGCATGCAAAGCAGTCTATTGATATTTGTTAGGACCTGACAAGTGAACGTCAAATACTCAGAAAGAAAGTAAAGTAAGTAAGTGAATAGTGAGATTGATTGCTATGTATTGTAGTGGTCTGTGGTGTCTTTAACATTTGTAAAACTTGCATCTTACCAGCTGCTATGAGTAAGACTCTGCTGATAACGGTGAGGAATGCTCGGCGGAAACGACATGTGAATGACATCTTGGGATGGGTGGACTCCAGCTGAGAGATCTCAGACACGTCAGTCACTGGAGCATCAGCTGTCAGACTTGTCAGTCTGGACACAGATGTGCACACGCACACATACACAAACAAACAGGCACACAACAAGAGTTAGATGCTGTCAGGCTGGGCTTTCTATGTTTACAATAGAGATGTATGACATGATTACTTTATTCCAACGTCCTGGCCTGCTCGGATGATCCACTCCAGAGAAGTATAAGTGAAGTTGCCAAACTCTGGATTCTGTGCCTGGAGGGAACAGAGACGCGGTGATGGGCTTACAATCAGTTCTAACTGAACCCAAACATCTAACCCTATTATTTAATACCCAGAAACAAAAAGTTATAATGTCTACCCATACTTCATAGTATCACAGATGAAAAGATATTAGACAGGGGGAAATATTTTTTAATATTGCCTGCTGTTGTTTGAACACGTGCATTTCTGATTTGTGATTTGACATGCTTTAAGTTGGGTTTGATATTACAAACACAAAGGACCAATCACATTCTTTGTATTGTTTGTTCTACCATGTCACATTCAACTCAGAAATAAATATGGCCACCTACACGTGTGATGGTCCAACTATTGCACTCAATTGGTGGAAAAAATTTATGTTTCCAGATTAATGTGGCGAATATGGATCTAGTTTCAGTATGCTTGGAAGTTTGAAAGCTACTAGGACTTGATGTGGTTAAGTGTACCTCTAAATAGGCAGAGGCCTCATCCATGCTCACGCTCCTGTTTGGATGCTGCTCATCACCACAGTCATGCTGACCTACAAACAAGACATGTCACCAGTTGATTATTTCATAAAATATTTACCTATCCATATTTCACGACTCATGCTTTAATGTCTAAAATCTTGAAAGTTTACTATGGCTTCTATAATTCAGTGTGACATTTCATCAAAATCACTTGTTTTTCCTAAACGGGCTGCACCAATCTTTCCTATCCAACAACCACATATTCAGCAAAGGTAGTGTGGAGTACGTGCTGGTGTGGAAGTGTTATTGAAGTCTTCATGTTTTCTTCTCACTTAGTTGTCTTTACAACATTTTGACTTGCTCAAGTGGTTTTTAAAGTATATATGATCCATCTTCACTTCTAAATCTGATCTCTATAAACAGGCCTAATAACCCGCAATTTAGGTATCAAGACTTAGAACATCTCGTGGCTGTCCAAGTCTAACTAATGGGTCAAGAAAGGAATCTGATAGAAAAACACTGATTGTTATAGTCCCCCTTTTTTTCTGGACAGTTTATTATTAGAACAAGACACATTTACTCTGAACTTGATCAGCCTTAGGCTACATCCACACTAAGCCGGAAAAATCTGAAACCTTGGTGTGCATGTTGCATGAGACCTAGCATCCTTGCACTAAATCCTTCTTATTGCAAACGAATTTCAGCTGTATTCGACTGAAGGCTGTCCACTCTGAAAGCTTCCACCCAAACTCATTACGATAGGAATTTTTACAAGGTCAATATTTTGGGGTGCATATTTTAGACAGGTTCACTATTCAAAACCAAAGAAATTAGAACACGTGTTGAGAGTGCATGCACATACCTGCAATGTGAGCAAGGTGCTCGTGTAAGCTTAGCAGCAGCTTCAGAATCACATCCTTCTCCTTCTTGCTCTGCAGAAAAGAATTAAGACAAACTGAAACAAACTTAACAGCTAAAAGGTTTGGGGGCCGTGGAGCTATTTGATATGAATATGTCTGTATGTATGTATGTATGTATGTATGCATGTGTATGTGTGAGTGTGTGTGTGTTTGTTTGTATGTACGTGCCTTCATGCTTTACAGATAAACAGCAAATAGTCAAAATGTTTTCTTTGATCAGAGATGATTTAATGATAATTTACATTTTGCTGTTAACTACTCTATTCAACATGGCGGAGAGTGATGTTTTTTTTGCATTCAAAGAGAAAGATTTACTTACATAAGTAGTGTCAAAGTCACTGCCGAATGGATGGTTTTTAACTGCAACACAAGACAAACAAGTGAGGAGACAAAGCAACAGCATGCTGTAATTAGAGCACAGGCCAAACACAGCACACATTTTCCTGATGCCAGTAAAGAAAAAGAAGATAATGTGATTTGATGTTTGGAATGTGCGTGTAGGTCAGACAACACTAAACACGTCAGTGTCTGAACATGAAGATCAATCCTGAGGTCTGACTGCTGAAGCACTGCCTTCTCACAACATCCACCATAATTACAAAATTACAAACTAAACCCATGTAAGACTGAAAGATACTGTGTGGTTTACACTTCATGGTATAGCCTTTAGGAATTTGAAAGCTGCTGACATGCTGGAGCAAATTCTAATGCTCCACCTGTTATTGTTCAATCTATTCCAGGCAATAGTTTCAAGTAATGGGTTATAATAAACTAACACTTGTTGTTATATCCACCTTCTCTCAAAAGGTCTGATCCACACCAAACTATACAGTCACTACAGCATCAACAAGGCTTCTAGGGAGCTTGTCTTTAGCACTTACAACTACAGATGGCTGCTGTGAAAGACACGATGACACAGAGAAATTACTGCAATCCTCCTTTAAAAGTAGCGTGTCTTATCTATGCCTGCACAGAAATGCATCTGAAACTTACAATAAACCAAAAAAAATCCCACCCTTTAACTGCACCAAGTTTTAAGCTTCAAAACACAGCCCCATTCAGCTGTTGAATGTCAAAACATAACCACTATTTCCGTGGACAAGACAGTATCCCAGGGCATAACTTTTGTTCTGTCATTCGGCATTGGAAAACAAATCTTCAAGTTTCCAAGCTGCCACAGACGCAATTATCAGGCAGGGACAAATATGTATTGATCGTGAAACATCCAAACAATCTGACAGGCCAGCCGAGCTGCTCATGTACCGATTTATCGGGTCCAATCTCATTTTAGCCTATTTTTGCAGTAGACAAGGTGCAGTCAGCACACTGACCGCTGGACTGGTCTTAGCACTAAACTACCACACACTGTAAATGCAAATGGTTTATGAAACCGCCAGTCCTGACAGGAACTTACTAACTCCATCACCCTGGGCAGCCCCAGAGCCCCTCATCCTCAGGTACATGAGGCCCAGCAGCAGGAAGAAGAGGCAGGCAGCAGTGAGGAGGAACATGGACAGGTAGTGAGCGCTGAAGCTGCCGGAGGAGGCTACTTCTTCCCTTTTGAACTGCTGGAGCAGCTCCTCCTCCGGGACGGACAGCTTCTTCTTCAGCGCTGCTTGGCTGTACGAGTGATTAGGGCTAGTGTGGTTGGAGTGGTTCGAACGGTAGGTTTGGGGCATGCTGTTGTAGGTGGAGAAGCGGGGTCTCAATCCAACACTGAGCCCACTGATGGAGCTACTTGGGGAGGATGCCTCCTCGCCGTCTACGTGGTTGTTGCTGTCGGCCTCTCTGCCGTGATTCTCAGCGAGGGGCGCGTAGATGGCCTTGCTGGGGAAGTTGCGTCTTAGCAAGCTTCCAGATAGGTCCGAATCACCTCTCTTCCTCCCGTCTTCCTCCCTCCGGTTTCCCACCATGTTTAGACTCCCAGGCGGGTCAGCCAGGCTGACGGCCCCTCCCGCCTGAGACCCCCGGCTGATTCTGTGCGACGGGAGCGTAGTTTTCGAGTAGCTCCGTCTAGACTCCTGTCGGTCCACAGTAGGCAGGCCTCTGACCTCCTCCTCGTCTGAATCGGAGTAATCCGCAGCTAGCTTACTGGTATTTAAACACGATGCTCTGCTTCCATTTAAAGACAGGGAGTTCTTTTCAGGCTCCCCTTCCTCATCATCATCGTCCCCCGACTCCTCGCAATCCCTCTCACGCGCCTCAGGGCTGTGGGATGTGGCCCGAAACCCCCAGGACAGAGACCCGCTTCTCCGTTCATCCAGTCCCCGGGAATAACTGTTGCTGCTCACAGTGCCCGCTGCGCCACTGTAGCTCTTGCTATCCACAGAGGGTGTTGCATTAGGCCTTGTCTTCGGCTGTAGTTGATACCCGGCGGCTCGGTGTGCCCTACCGCTGTGATTTAGGCCTCTTCTTTTCAACGGAGCTTCAGCGTCAGATTCGTCGGAGCTGAAGCCGAGGACGGCGGACTTCCGGCCCGGTCTCCTGCTTGAGCTCAGGTGCGTGACGTCATGGCTGGCTGGCCTGGCTCCCGCCGTGTTGCCGCCGCCAGCGGTACTGTTGATTCCACTGCTGATGCGGGATTTTCCAGGTCTAGAACTCCGCTGTTGCTGCTCTTCGCGAAATTTCTTCAATTTCTTTAGATAGACGGGACGAGTGTTTTCGGTGACCGGGCCTGGAGTGAAACCAAGGCGCTTTAACTCAGAAAAAAGCTCCTCATCCGTTAGCTGCGCTGCCGCCATCTTGGACAAAACTCTCAAAGGCTGTGTTACGGAAATGACGTAGGGTGAAGTATAAGCAAATCAAATGAGCTGCGTTCAAAAACACCCTGTTTTAGTAACGCCGACCTGCATTAAAAATGAGCTAT
The DNA here is from genome assembly GCA_900303265.1 of Brotula barbata. NCBI lineage: Eukaryota > Metazoa > Chordata > Actinopteri > Ophidiiformes > Ophidiidae > Brotula > Brotula barbata. Next base: position 28,461 of record OMNV01003227.1, read on the forward strand.
GTTCAATAATATGAAAATGAAAACAAACACCGAGCTGCTTCAAAAATGCGGCAGTTCAGGTTATTGTTCATAATGTTTGAAGATATTTTATCTTTCCTGATACACTTTGCACTGAAGGGTTAAATGTAATGAGTAGACAATTATAAGAAAACTGGAAGATGACACAACCTTTTACAGAAAATTATTATCAAATTCCCTTATTTCTACAATCCGTTAAACAATTTGGAAAGCTTCAAGGCTTGCATTTGAACTTAGATAAATGTGAAAAATTAACTCTATGTGATTACTCCACGTAGCCATTATATAATGTAAAGATTGAGAAGCAGGTTAAATATCTGGGAACTGTTATCTCAAAGGAGAGCAAAAACTGACTACATGAATGTTTGGAATAATATAGATAAGTGTAAATCAATTCTAAACAGGTGGCTGCAGAGAGATATTACAATCTTGGAGAGTCAATTTCTAAATTCATATGCAAAAAACAATGTCAGTATGAGGAAGATTGATGTGGTTTAAAATTATGAAGATGAGGCTGTGAATGTGATTGAACTTGATACTATGAATGATCTTTAAAATTGAAATGGTTAAATTATTTGCTAAGAACAGGCAATTCTTTTTGTCAAAAAATATGTTGCATAGACTGTTTATTATGTTATGATTTTGAAGCTCATTGTCAGTTAATCGGTGTATAATCGGGAATGGAGATCTAAAGGAATCTGGGCTGCATGTGTTGGCTGCCCACTGCTCCTCATACGAGGATGGGTTAAAGTGCAGAGAATTAATTTCCCCAAGGGGATCAATAAAGTACCCTTCTTCTTCTCTTCTCTTCCGTTCTTCAATGCAAATTTGTTACAGCATGAGGGGTTTTGTGAGAGATACCAATGTTGATGCGTTGCTAATCACTATAATAGAATGTTTAAAGCTATATCAGTTTGTCTGAGATCAATGGTAAGAGATGGCATGCTGAACTCTAAGGTCTCTCTTGGCCAGAGGCACCTCTGCATTGAAGAAATCAACTTTTGTGATGTACCGACAAAGTTATTAGAGACAGTCTATTACATAGAAGAATGTTACCCTATTACAGCAAGAAGAAAATTCATTCTGTGTGTTTGAAGTGGAAGACGTTAAGAAAATAAGGAAAAGATATATTTCGTTTCCACATCCCTCAAAGGTAAAATAGGTGAATTTCAAAATTGTAATTGAAATTTACCAAACAAACAAATTCTTAAGACTGAGCTTTAATTGTGACATGAATAACTGCGTATTTAGTGAAAGAAAAATCGAAAGTTTAGAACATGTTTTTGCTCTTGTGTATCAGTGCAATCTGTTTGGAGCAAAATGCAGAGCTGGCTATGCGGTCCAATGAGTTGTCATCATTTACTGTAAAGACAACAAATTTGATTGTTTTTTGTTGAAAACAAGAACTTGGACTTTATTTCTAACAATATGGTGTTTTGCAGGATGTTTTTTCTATTGATAAATGCAGATATTTTAAGTCCCTTTCTGAACCATTGGACAATAAGGCCTTTAAATTATTTTCAGTACTGTGTTTAAGCTTATTTGAGATAGATCTTTTTTTCTTTTCATTTCCTATTTTTCTGTTTTATCTATTTTGCTTTGATGTTTGTTGTTTGCTTTAAACATCAGGGCAAACGCATCAAACATGGAAAGATTTATTCCATTTTCAAAACAGTTCACAGCATTATGGACCAGAAATCTGACAAATCACATCTGGAAAACCAAAAATACAATTGCTGAACAAAAGACCAAACACAAGCCAGATATACATCAATTTTTTCACCAAAATTTCATCATGTCTGTAGTAAGGTTAACACATCATTCTTAAATAGGAGAGAAAATTTCAATAAAGGTTTCCTGTGTACTGACACAACAATTAGACAGAATCAATCGGCATTTACTTAAAAATGTCAGATTATCAACAATGTTACCTTTTCAGGTGTTCAGATCCAAATACTCCTGCTGCACATTTACACCATAGAAATATATACAATCATTCACAGGTATTAATAGACCAAAATATGCGCTTAGATATTGGAATGTAAGTACAACGTAACGTAAGTACAATCATTCCTCACATTCATTATCACAGCTGATTCCTTTCTCTCGGCTCGCTACTAGCATTGATAAATGAACTGTGCAGAGTGCTGGAAAAAATATATAACAACCAGATATCAGTACGTAAACACAAGACAGCAAGATTCCAACAGAATTAGCAAGAAACTGATTCCATGTTGAGTCAAAGGATCCATTAGAATTAGAATAGAAGTACAGCACATTTTAGCACAACCAGAATAGCAAAGCTAATATGAACACAGAATCACGTTTGTATAGATGACAAAAGCCTTCAGTGCTTCTTCATGGAGTCCAGGATGCGCAAGATGTGCAAAAATAGGTTGACAATATCCAAGTAAAGGTTGATGGAGGCCAGGATGTGCTCCTCAGGTGAGAGCTGCTTCATCAGCAGGTGTGTGTCAAAGATGATGAAGCCGCAGAAGACGAGAGCACCTGCTCCAGCCAGTATCAGCTCTGTGCTATCACTGCTGAAGAAAAGCTACAGAGACAACACATATACAAGGTTATCACTTAAGTTTGGGATGTGCCTGCCTCAGTTTGTGCTGTCTCTGTCTCAAGTTAACTCACCCTCATGAAGCTTGCAATGATCAGAATCCACAGGCAGGCAAACAGTCTGAAAGATAAAGAGTTGTAGAAATTTTTTTTTATCAGTGCAGATTGATGGTTACACAGGTCTTGATGCCCAATTTTCCTCGAATTTTTAATGGTGTCTTTCCATCTTCTTATCTGATGTGTGTTTGTGACATGAAAAGTGAACAAACAAGAGTTTAGATTGTGAAACAGAAGAGAAGATTTTTTTTTAGATTCTGCAAAGTGTCATGTCATCTCTGTCTTTGTTCTGTGGAAAATTTTGGTGCAACGTCACATTTTATGATGTGCGAGTCAAAATATCATGAAGTTATAATCTGAGGCCTTAGATCACTCACACTGGCAGATATCTGATGTGTATATAAGGTATAGACTTATTTACTGAAAACACAGCAGAGAATATTCTGGTTCCACAAGCTTTTTACTGTTTTTACTGCCTGTTCACCACACACATCTGGTATGTCATGCATTTGAGTAAAAATGTGCAGTGGTTCCCTCTGAGAGTTGAGGGTCTGCCTCACCCTGCTCCTAGTTTGCTGAAGTCCCTCTTGGATTGGAAAGTGTAGGCTGTCAGTCCAACAAACACAGCACAGGTGAGGAAGAACGCCTGCAGCACAGTGGAGTATTCATAGAAGGACACTGTGGGGAGAAAGAGTGGAGTCAGCACAGCCCGATGACAGCACAAAAGGCTGAAAACCGATGGAATCCTCCTTGAAGCCGCTTACCTGCTGTTGCCACAGATACCGCCTCCAGCAGAGTCTGCAACACAATACAAGACTAGTCAGTGTTATGCATTAACTCCCGGGACGTTAAAACTTATAAGGAAGGTGGTTGAAATTATTGTAAACACAACCTGGAGAAATTTTCTAACTGTAGTTAGAACAACACTTGTTTTAGCAGTAATTGTAGCATACCCTCTCTAATCAGATGTTACATTTATCACCCAATCTAAATCTAATGTAAATGTGACTACAGTGTACTATTTTACATGAGGCATGTATGCTAAGCCAGCTGGATGGGACAATAAATCCTGGAAACACACACTTACAAATGTGAGAAGCAGGTAGAGGTTGATGGGATGCTGGCGTCTGTAGACAGCCAAGGCCAAGAGCACAATTAGAGAGCCCAGTGCTGAAACCAAAACCACCGCAGGACTGAGGAGAGAAAAACAGACAGTACACCTTCATCATCAAGCTCTACTACTCATTTCATTAGGTTGTTTCACATTCAGACAATGTGGGGTTTGGGTGTGTATCTGGGTTACCTGGCATGTATGAAGCCTCTGATGGTGTCAGAAAACATGCAGAGGGCAGAGGTTGCCGTGGTGATGATAATCTGCACTGTCAGGAGGCTGTACACTTTCCGCAGAAAACCTGTGGAGAAAAAAAGCACAGTCATGAATGCCACATGAAATATTAAGAGTATACCGTAAGTAAAAGTAGAAATGGTACAATAGTAAAGTTGTAGTATATGTAATATTCTGAAAATAAAGTCATGAATTGTGGTTCTGACAGCCTGTGTTTTAAAATCAAGAATGTGGTACATATGCTTAAGATAGTGTAGAACATTACGTTCACAAATAAGGAAGGAAACAATTTTGTGGGCCTTACCCATTTTTGTATGAGTGTGTATGTGTGTTAGTTTTTCTTCCTAAGCTATGATTATTGTAATATTTTAATGCGTTTTCTTACGATAGAACGCATTTATTCTGGTAAAATGTTATTTTATCGAACTACCTTTTTATTTTTTTCCAGCATCGTTAATATTGAGTCGTGGTTTCCTTGCACACATAGCCTGACAGCTGTGACGTGCAACTGTTAAGGCTAATTACAAACAAACAAACACTTTTTCATATTAGAAGCGGCGCTGTTTTACACTGTTCTGAGCATCACTTTCAGTCGTGTTAAAACAAGGAAAATCAACACTGACGTATTCAGTTACACGGATACTAGCAGAGTTAGCTAAACAAGATGGTCAGTTAATTCAGGTTTACCCATCCGGATTTGCACGCTGGCTGTAGCAACATTGGTTCCATAGTTGAAATCGTCTTCGATGGAAGATCTGGGGTACTTTTCACTGCTCATTTTGCTTACAATTCACACAGACGTTAGGGAGATTAAATCTATCCTTACTTCCTCATGACGTTTGCAACTACATTAAAAAACCAACAACTTCCGGAAAGATGTACGTCACATCCGGGCTATTTCTATGCGCGCCCTGTCTATCAGGAAGACACTGGGAACGGCAAACGAAATCTCGGCGCATTCTTATTTCCTTTGTAAATTAAATTTAAATTAAATGTTTATTTTAGAGAAGACTACATAGACTCCTCTAAAGAAGACAAGCCTGTTTAGAATATTTTGTAGGTTATATACTGGGATGCTTTCTGTATGAAATTGTCTACCACGCCCATAATAAAGTGGATTTTAAAGAAAATAAATTGACACAATAGTGTAAGAAGTAAGAATTATGGTAAGAAATTTTAGGATTTTTTAAAATCTGAAAATCTCTAGGAAATAAAAGATTTTCATACCTTTTCTACATGATATAACTAATTAGTAGTGGGTTACCAACGTTAAAAGGCCCATTCAATGTAGGTTAAGTCCTTTGAATAACTAAAAGTTTGCCTTAAAGTGTGTTGCATTATTTATTCTATATTTTGTAATACTTTTTTGCTTTACATTATACAGTATATTGTTTTGTTTATGTATTTTATATTTGTGTCTTTGGAAACTTAGAGCTTTTTACTAGAATTTAAGATACAACTTAAATTAAAGATGGTCACACTGGGATCTGAGCGTTTATATTGAAAGATTCTACAATAGTATGACTAAATATCCTGAAAACTTAATGCGGTTTTTAATGCTGTAGTTTAATTTATCATCACCAGATGGCGACAAAATCAAATGTTAAATGTTTTTTGTTTTGTTTTTTTCCTGTGGTGTGGCATGACAAACAGGAAAACAACAGCACTTTGAAATGACTTAAACTTATTATACCTTATGTGCACACAGGAGGAATGATGGCACAGATAGTAAATTATAACCACACGATACAACATGACAACAAAACTCAAACAAAACACCAAACCTTGGTTGAGGAGTTCACTTTAATTTGCCGCACCACCTCAAAAACAAGTATTTCTTTGTACATGATTCCTTGACTGTGAATACAAACCCTCAGCGGTTCAGTTTTTGAGTTATCCTGCTGGCACACAAAGAAACCAAAGGAAAAACGTAACCGCCTTGGTTTATGTAACATGGACTGCTTTTTTCCAAAGCGCTTTACAATGTTTGCCTCACATTCACCCATTCACACATACGCCGACAGCCGAGGTAACCATGCATGACCCACTTGCTGGGCAGGGGATCGAACTAGCAAACCCTTCACTAGGCGACCACTCTTACCCCCTTACCCACACCCTACTCATGTAACAACACATATATGATAGTCCCAACCAAATATCATTAATTTTATGACAAGGCAACCACTCAGAAGCTACACACCTTGATAACACAAGATAACACTGAATATGACCTGAAAAACACGGAGCCTTTAACCAAATGTGTGAATATTCTATTGTGTGCCTATCCAGAAAACAGAAAAAGAAAGAAAATTTAGGATTGAGGGAAAGTGAAACAAAGATGTATATGTGTTCCTTTGTGTGTGCGTGTGTGCCAGGTAGAGGGAGAGAGAAACAGAAACAAAAAAGCTGAAATTAACGAACCGAAGAAAAATAGAACATATAGATTAAACACGAGCATAAACACTTTTATCTTTTACTGTTTCAATATTCAATAAAGCTGACATTAAATTCAAGATGAGCTTTACACATCTATCTCTCAAACAACAAAAGTGAGCCAACGTGACAGAGCCATGTCTTTTTTTATATGCTTCATTTGTATTTTACATTTTTTGTTTTTTTCCCTTTTTTGTATACACTGTGATAAACTTCTACAATAAAAAGTGTACGTCTGACTTGTTTGGTTATTTGATTTGTCCATGACATATAAAATGGATAAGAAGTGATTCATAAAAGGGCGTGGTTGGGCCTCATGATTTCATACATTGAACTAATAATTTCGTTCATTTTGTTTTCAGAAAAACAAATGGTGTGTGGATGAGTCGAGTCATGCTGTTTGGTGGGACTTTCTTCTCAAAACCTGTTCACTTCTAATCTACCTAGCAATAGTGTAAAAAAAATCGTGATTGGCTGATCTGAGATGTGGGCAGTCCTCCACCATGTTTTATTTAATGCGTTTGAAACTTTCGGTTTATTCGAGGACAGAGATCAAGCACTGACTGTGTCACATCCGTACTGCATCGACAAAGCAAAATGAAGATTGCTCTCAGCGTCCTGGCCCTTGTGGCTCTCTACTGCTGCGCGCAGTCCAAGACTTGTAAGTAATCCTTTGTTTGTTTGTTTTTTTTTACAGTTTACTGGAAAAATTGCCGACTTGAGATGATTTTACTAAAACGATGCGTGGATCGAAAGAGCATTTCTTTGTCTCAGTGACTCCAAATTATAAATCAGTCGTAGATGAATCGAGGTAATATGTTGTTTACAGCGTTCATACACAGAAAAATAATGTGTAATAATTTCAACACTTTTCCTCCGCCTTTAATGCTGTGGAACTGCCCTGAATAATATGATTTAAGTTTCGATTTCCTGTAATAGCTGCTCTGCTGTTACAGCGCCCTCCACAGGCGTCCCTTAGTAATGTAATGTTTCTAGTATCCCACTACAAATATTTTTATACTTCTTTTTATACATAGTTTTTTTTCTAACAGAATGTTTAGAGTATGGAGCATTTCCGTTGTGTATTTCAGAAAGGCAATTCAATCCAATGGTTGAAAGTGAGAATAAACATGACCTACTTTACTGTTAGACAATCAAATGGCAAAACAGTCCATTAATAGAGCAGTGTGATGGTGAAAATAGGATAGAAATAAAAATGTTAAGATCTTTATTTGAGGTTCTATTTTATGCAAAACTTTGCCATGGTTTACTGCTCTATGTTTATTTTTTGCTGAAACCAGCAAACAAGGTTTTAAGATAAAAAGTGCAATAGAAATAGACAAAATTTACAAAATGAGTTAAAAAAAAAAAAGTAAAAATCTTTTGACTTGTTGTTTCCCTTCTGATACCTAGTTGTGGTTTTCAACTTTAAAATATGCAGATTGTTTTTGTTCTGGTTCTCTCAGTTATGTTTGGTCATGTCAATAACCAACTACTTAAATATGGACAAACATAATATAAGCATTTTGGAGATGAACCTGTGGTGTTTTTGACAGGCAGAAGTGTTTTAATTGTCCTCTTTGTACTTTCGGTTTGAATGTGGTGGAATTCCCCTTCAGTTGCCTGATTGTTATGCGTTGCCGCTCCCTCCCCTCTCCTACAGCGCCACCCATGGTTGCAGTATACAGCCGTGATCCTGGTGAGCATGGGAAACCCAACAACCTGATCTGCCACGTGACAGGCTTCCACCCACCAGACATCGTCATCGACCTGGTGAAGAACGATAAGGATGTCCTTGACGCCGAGCAGACTGACCTGGCCTTCAAAAAGGACTGGCACTTCCACCTGACCAAGAACGCAAATTTCACCCCTCAAGAGGGAGACAGTTTCTGCTGCAAGGTCACCCACTCTGGTATCACCAGGGAGTACGCATGGGGTGAGAAATGATCCAAAATGAACCAAAACACGTTCTTAGGCACAGAAAATCATACAAGTCACAGAAAAGAACACAATAAGACCTTAGGAGAAATAAATAGATGGATGGATACTTTATTAATCCGGAAGGAAATTCTAGTCATCCAGCAGCTGATAACAACAAAACACCAACAATAACAAAAATAATGGTGAAAGAAGCATTGAATATATAGAACAATATAACATAACACAATAATATATAAAATATAACCAACCGATACAATATATATATATTATACAGATACACCTACACCAATACAGTGCTAAATGTCTGGTTTAGCAGTCGTGTGACAGCCAGCTAAGCTTTATGTTCCAGTTCAGGATGTTTCCTGCCTCCTGACTGCAGGAAACGTTACAGTTGGCGTGTTTGGGATATGTAGTTTGCACAAGGAGAAATAATTTGATTGTGTCTGCAATAATGTTGCTCAGCCTGTCAGTCAGGTATTTGTCACAGCCAATGGAGAAGGAGTGGATGATCTAATATGCCAAACCTTTCCTTTTGTTGCAGACAACAACATGTAAAAGGGGACAGAGAAATGGCCTGGTGAGTTCAGATTTTTTCAGATCTTTTCAGATTTCATGTCATAATATGATGTGTGATGCTGAGATGTCCCTTTCTCTCTCTACATAGGGGGAATCACTTTATTTTTCATTTGAACGCAACTTCAATCAAATTTCAGCATCATCGTCTTCATCTGTCCACCATCTTCACCTTCAGTTATGACAAGGATATGCATCACTCGGATTACCCTATGGACACGCTGACCCTCCAGACCTTTCTACTGTGGCAGAATTCAGAGTTGCAGATAATTTAATCAGTTGGAAGTGATGCAATAGATTTGTCTTGGATCATTCTCTTTTTTCTGTTGTTTGATTTTATATATTTTAGTGAAAGCAGTACCTTTGAGGGGTATTTTTATACATGAACTCAAAAGTGTGGGTTTTTTGTTGTCTGGTGTTTTGATTGTTTTTCTGGTCCATGGAACCAGTTTTCCCCTTCGTGAATGATTGTCATTGTGGGATGTCTGTTCAATACTCACACAAAGTAAAATTGAGGAATTTGCTCGATGTTTCGTCATCAGAAATAAACTCTTTACAACTGTCAGCGGCTGATTCCCCTGCAATTTGTACATTGGGTATACAAAACATAATAGGGAGTAAACTAAGTAAGAAAAGTGAAGAACAATCTCAGATCTATATTAAACTTAGCTACACTTATCTTAGACGTCTTTGGTCACTTACCTGCAGTGGTGGATCAAGTACAGAGAAAGTCTCATTTAGTTACATGTAAACCTGAGAAAACATACTTGACCATAAGTCATTGAGCTGATGATTTAAGTATCTCCTATTTTTTTGATAACTATTTCACCTAAGTGCAACGACTGCTTGTCCTCACAGTGGCATTTATACGTTGTGATAGTCTTCAGGATCATATCCTACATGAGGAAAAGCAGTTGCCATTGTCTTCAAACAAGCTTTTCAAACTTGAACTTGAGCAATCAACTTTGGAGGGCACTTTCAAGTTTCCTCTACAGGGTTCAATTTTTCTTCACATTTTGCAAAAGAAAACAATTACACAACATGGAGTAAATATATCACATACAACAAGAAACGGATTAGTTAGAATTGGAATTGAGTTTAATTATCAACCAATAATAAAATAATATTGCAGTAGTTTTTTTTTTTATCATCACACAGACTATGCAAACAAAACCAATTTTTTTCAGTCTTATGTCAATCCCCCAGTCAGCATATTGAAAACACCTATCTTAAGATTTTGTGACAAGAAACACACCTGTTTTGACAAACGTAATAAGCACAAGTTTACATTAAATTTCAAGTGCCTAGTTAAGTAAAAGTAATATACAAATTATACATCTTACGAGGAATACATCAAGATAACTTAATGCCCAATATTGTATATACTCATGATATTGTTCTTACCCACCATAATCCATGGACAGGGTTATTTTTTGGTGACACAGCTGTCACCTCTCCTCTGCCTTTTGTTCTGTGCATCTATCAAGGTCAGATTGTCTAATTCGTCTGGAATATATTATACTGTATATTATATATATTCACATTTTAAAAACTTAGATAAAATGCCGCTGGAACGTCCCAGCCTACTCAATCCCTCTACTATGGTCACTAATATAATAAAATATTCAGTGTGTATTTCGATTTTCCGA